>NAOQ01000077.1:78737-92794 GCA_002751075.1 Ichthyophonus hoferi | reverse complement strand
GTATGTATGTATGTATGTATGTATGTATGTATGTATGTATATATGTATGTATGTATATATGTATGTATATATGTATGTATGGACTATCTGTATGATGGTATGTAGGTATATATATATATATGTATGATAATATGTATGTCTGTTGAGTAAAATTTGCAAAAACAATGTTTGGAAATCTCGTCCAAATAATAAACTCCCTTATATAATGGCTTATCATAAAGAATTATAGATAATACATCTTTAATAATTGTATGTATTTTGTACCAATATAGAGAATAGTTTATTATGTATAACAATATACAAATTAACATATATATATATGTTGCAGCCACTCTACCCAATAATTTTAAGTACAGAGACATCAATAACTTTACTTTTTATACACTCCGCTATAAATCCTTTTTAAAACATGATAATTACCTAACAGAATCAGACATGAAAATACAACAGCCATATTTAACTGTACAATAGGGTTTAGTCTATTGTTTATTTTACGTATAAATTGATCATTATATAATATCTAGTGTCAACTCTGACTAGCCAATCAGACAAATCTTGATACATACCATTTACTTTATTGGTCAATATAATTAATGTGCATATTTATGGGATAGATGGCGAGGTGAGGTAAATGAATAGGCCGTTAAAAACATGGCTATAGTCAACATTCTTTTATTTACAGTAAACTCCTTTTATATCATAGCCTCAACAAATATTACTTAGTTTGGGGCACTATATAAATATATTGTTGAAACTAATTTATTTATCCTGCTTAGATAAATTATCCTTTGCTATTATTACCACGTTTCTGACATTCGATTATAGTTACCTATTATGGCCCATGGGAACCTCCTTGTCGACAATTAATTAAACTTAATTAATCATTGGTATAGCTTGTTTCGTGTGGGAATATATCGGTATATCGGTATATCATTAGCAAAGACTTCCTCTATTCGTTTAAATAAAGAGTGGTGATTCTTGATTGTCTAACCGGTCCATAACAAGCAAAAAGGATTAAAAAATAATTAAATGATTTCAATTAAATTTAGAATTTTTATTTTTTGACGTTTATTTAATTACTTATTTCTGCTATAATCTAAGTACAGAAACTAGAAATTGAGTATTCTCAACAATCTTGTGATTTAAAATGTGTCAAACTTCTATTGGTCTATTTTAATGGTAATTGGTTTAATTGGCGAATAAGGCTAAAACTTTAGTTTTCTATGACTATTGGTGAATATTCTTTCTTTATCATTATTATGATTCGATTCTATAGATTGTCTTATAAGTGCCTACATTTTTAATTTGTTCAGTACATAATAATATTTATTTTAATAGGAATATGGTAATGTGATATATTTTATATTGGGTACAGGTCACGGTTAAGAAATGTCGGTCTACATTCCATGGGCCCATATTAATATATTAATAACCCATGTTTGTTTTGTAATATGAATATGACATAGTATAATAAAGTATAATGACTGGTTGATAATATTGAAAAAAATACAAATAGATTGAAAAATACCCTAAACAATACTAACTAACAACCAACAAAGAACGAAATCAAGAGCTTAAATATGCCAATAAAATATTGAATAGGTCAATAGCATAAATAAACATGAAGTCAAATCTAATCAAAACATTGACAGCGACGGTGCTTTCAACTACCTTCTTGCTAAGTAGTGTTGAGGGATGGGGTAGTAGTAGTAATTCGCACAAGAAAATTCTATTAAGTGATGTTAAAGCTTTAACACTTCGTTCGGGAGCGGTTACTACGGGTAGAAGGATGGCAGCTATACCACAGCTCTCTTGTATACGTGGATCCGCTGGCTGCAAACATACACCCGATGTTGTACAGTGTGTTAACAGAGGAACAGACGGCGTGGATATTCAATGGGAATGCAAGGTAAAATAACATAATTACTCAAAACATTTTGAATGTAAGACTATATAGTGTTTTTTATTTTATCTTGGCATTTTTAGTAAAGTGTTTGTAAATAAGTTGTGTTGGAACCTGTGTATTCTGTTACAATGATTCCTTATTTATTTATTTATATAAGAATATAGCATATATTTTATTTATTTATTATCTGCTGCTAGTCAAATAGTAAAGATTATCTATCAAATATGCGTAGTAATGATTCAAATTGAGATTAATTCCTGTATAACATGTTATTAGGTATGCACTTTGTTTCGAATTCAGTCTTTTCACATAACATGTATTTATCATGGTATAAATTAACCACTCTGTGGTTTACACGGGACTTCTGATTTTATTTACACCATAATTTGCCACTTGAAATATGTCATTGTCAGGGTAAGAGCTTAAGGAAAAGTTAGGGTATGCTTGTCTTATATTTTACTGTTTCTACACTATGCACTTTTCTGTGCATTAAGTTATGATTTTTCATATGTGATTATTTTATATTAGTAAGACTATCTCTCATGGACTGTTTATCACCTACAGGCTGACCTTAATATCAATCATCGTTTTGGTCATGTGGAAGTGTTGTGTGAGGGATATGACTATCCTGAAGACCCGTATATCCTTAAAGGAAGCTGTGGATTGGAATACTCCTTGGAGTATACTAATAAAGGAGAACAACAACAACACAATCGCCATAATCAGCGCATTCCTCCAGATGACGACTCGGAAGATGTGTACTATTACCGTCATGACCATTCTCAATCATTTAGTCTCTCTTCTTTTTTATTATACCCTCTTCTAGGTGCAGTAATATATTTCACCTGGCCCTCTCTAGGGGCTAACATCATGTTTGCTATATGTATGTTTTATGCAGCGTCAGTGTTTAGAAGTTTTCTTCCCGTGATATTTTGCATTGGCCTTATCGTAGCCCTATTTAACTATGTTACAAGCTCGTATGGGACCTTCGGAGGAGGGTATACATACCCTACAAATAGGTTTAATGAATGGACTGGGATGGGTATGGGCAGCCCATGGGGGTATAACCCATGGCATGGCAATTATTTTGGGTGAGTGGATGGTTTTGCTCTATCTGTGTAGTGTGGTGACCGGTATATTGTATCTATGATAGATACGATATAATATGTTATCAGGAGATGGGTGGATGTTATGTGTAGTTTGTGTCTAAAATACTGTGGTGTGGTATATTATGATGTATCGTGCATATTTGTGTGAAAGTAACAAAATGATCTAGAGTTAAAGAGTCTGTTATGTCATATATGGTTTAGGAGGGTTTAATTTACAGGGTAAGAGTGTATACTATTTGAGGACTGATTTTACTATGCTGGATAGATCATAGTACGATGAATCCGTGATAGATTATATGTTTTGTAAGATATACTGGATCTATGATCATACAGTCTTTAGATTTGAAAGCCGTATCCCTCCAGCCCTCTTGTGTGCTAAGTCGGTTGGTTTCTACAAGGCTATTATACACTGTGTTGACTCTCTGGATGATACGTATATACTGGTGCTAGTAACATACATGTTTTATGGAGTTATGTGCCTGTAGTTGCAAGGGTCAAGCAAATTATTGTGGCCAATGTATTGGGGCATAGCTAATAGATAGTAGATATTAGGCCACTAGAAGCAGTGCGCTATACAGAAAAAAAAAGGAAAAAATAACTTACAAGACTAACTGATCCTACTCACAGAGGCATGAATAATGGGTTTGGTGCTGGTGCTGGGCTAGGAGGGCTTCTGGGATACCTGGCAGGCTCTCGTAATAGAGTTTATAATCCCTTTAGAGGCTATGGTTATGGTACCAGAGGCTATGGTTATGGTGCCCCTTCCTATGGGTATAACAACATGACATCTAATGGAGGATTCTCTTCTTCTGGTTTCTCTGGAGCTGCCTCACAACGATCGGCTTCTGGGTTTGGTGGGACACGGAGAAGATAGATAATAGATAGAATAAACTTAATTTGTTGGTAGTATTATTATTGGTCGCTTACATTTTAATGTATTTAGTTAGGTGAGCATCTGAAGCCTTGGCAAGTGGCTATGGTGATTCTGGATTGGATTATTCAGTTTTATTTATGACATTGTTATTTTTTTATTTTAATTTTAATATAATTAATTGGTTTATGATAACTGATAGTGAAATAAAATATTTCTAGTTATATATCGAGGTAGCCGGACTTGTATATAGTAGCTTCCCAACACAATAGTTAAATATGATGATGAATATAAGTTCGCCTTGGTACAAGAAACCAATCCTGTTGTGTATAGAACATGGTCTACTAGTGTGGCTTCAATTAATAATGACCTATAATGGAGATAGCTCATGCTAGAGTGACTCGAAATGCACGTATATTTTCAACCAGCAAGCTTATATTTTATTAGAGGCCTTAACTGTATCCTGTCCTTAATCAATGTCAATATCCGTCTATATTATAGTTAAAATAAGTTAGTATTTTTCAGTTGTGATGAATGCAAAACGAACAGCCTTGTAATGATGTATATTTATGTATATATATTATTGCAGTAAATGGAGGAATAGAAAAATAGGAAATTAAAACAGTACCCCATCTATCTAGACACGATAAATAGCGATTGCCAGCAGAGATTTAAAATATATATAAAATTCCCTGTTCCGGCCTTTTTGGAGACAATGACGTTTATACTCAGAAGATGTAGTATACTATATATAGACTAATTATCTGTCAAATATAGCTATATATAGAGTATAGGCAAGATAACCTTAATTATAATCATCTAACTAATTGATGGGTTCTCAAGTATTCTAAATAAAGTATTATGTTAGAAAGTATACAAGAAATATGCCGAGACAGATTGGGGACTCCTGATTCTGTAGTAATTCGGATTAAAGATTAAATAGTTTTTCATCCTAAATCTTAACTTGCAATAATTGATTGCCACCCTGAAAATGGGCAAGATAGTTACTACACAGGCTGAAATAGATAATGACAATGCAGCGTAAAACAAAAAGCTATACGATCTACCATATATCAAGAAAGTTTCTTCGTTGCCACTGTTATCTCATTCCTATCACTATATTTAATGACTAAAATAATTCCTACTCATGTTTTCGAGCTACATACACAATAGCAATTGCTAAATTTATTAGTAGCTATAGTTATTAAGAGAAATATCTAAATTAGATAAATACTGCTTTTCAACACAAACCAGAGTTCATTTATTCCCTATAAAATCACTTTTTAAATAACGTGAACAATGGATGCTGTTTTCTCGAGCACAATGATTTTTTATAGTGAATTGATAGATATGACTGGCCAATAATCATGCATACCTATAGTACGGTCAGTTGTACTACTAAGAGCTTTTTGTTGATAACAAAAATTGTTATTTTAGGTGTCCATCATATGATAATCCAGTCATTTAGACTTTTTCCGTTCTCAATCTACTATTATGTAATAAGACTGTAAAATGTAACATCTAATAGATACTAACACTGGCCTCCTAGGATTCACCTCAAGGACTGTCATAGTTTTAACTAATTAATTAATTAGTTGACCAATTATAGACTAAATTCTTAATGACAACCGTGAACACGTAGTGTAGGGTTAAACTAATTGTAGTTCATTGGAAATATTTGTGGGTTCTAGGAAGACCCTATGGGTTTGCAAAGGTTATAAAAATATCCCAAAAGATTGCCTGGGTAGAGATCACGAATGTGATTGACTATAGCAGTTAATAGTTTCTACTGTTAGTAAGCAAGATCACAATTAATCACTAGTATAATTGGCTACAAAAAGACTTCATTACTAGAGATTGACCGAGAATGGGGTAATCTAGATTTTTATACCCAATGAAAAGGAGGCAAGGAGAGTATCATAATTATTCAATTGATCACCCTGTATCAACTATATATAAATACATACAACCTGAACTATATTATCATTGGCATAACATACGGGCAGCCAACCTCATCATACCTCTTATAAACCTATACTACTCTTATTTCTTTCTTCCTCTAATAAATAATTCACTTCAACCCATCCTTGGCAGCCAGGCATCAATCAAGCCTGGTATGAATGATGCTTTTTTATTGGGTATCCTCGTGGCACCTTCAACTACATCTACACAGGATAATACCATACAATACAATACAGTACATCAGTTTAACATACATCGGCATGAATTGCCATGCCAGGATAGTATTACCAATATTACCAACGCCATTCTCTTATTTCTTATTAGTATTAGTATTCATTTCCTGTCCCACTCTGTAGTTGGCTATCTTACTCCAGTCCATCTTCGTACGTGTCAAAGGAAGGGCTCGTCGAAGGAGCTTGAATGTGGTGGAAGACTAGATAGATAGAAGTGATATGTATGGAGAAAGAAGAAAAGAAAGAGAAAGAAAGAGTAAGTATTAAGGAAAACATAGACTGAATAATATATATATATATAGAGTAAATAATTAAAAGAAATCAGAATGAGAAAGAGGAAGAGAAGAAAAGAGAACAGAAATATCAAGATAAAAGAATGACATTTAGTATATCTATTACAATAATGTTAAATAATATAAAAGAATAAAATAATATGGTTGTATCTCGTACAATACAACACGATACAACACAACATAATATAATGCATGATAATATAATATAATTCAATATCGTACCACATAATACAATATAACAATACAATACAATACACACACGGCACAAGTCACCCTTCTTAACAAACATATAGCCTACAATCTAACATTACCATATCTGCTGAGTTCTGGTTAAGACTGGTCTGATATTCTGTCTCCATCTTCTTGATAAGTTTCACTAGTTCTTCTGCTAGGGTCTTTTCATTCTGCCATATATATACTGGTTAGTATCTAGCTAGATTACGATGCTTAGTTTAATGTAAGGAAAAGACGGAAAGAGGAAGAGTAGGAGAAGGAGGGGAAAAAAGTATGGACAAAAAGAAAAGGAGAAATAGAAAGAAAAAAAAAAAAAAAAGAGCAAGAAAGTGAGAGAATAGACATGTAATGTAATCTACAATGACGCGCACACAGCACAAGATGAAAAAGAAAAAAAAAAGAAAAAAGAATGCAGTAAATGAAGGTATAGTAAAAAAAGTAGAGAATAAGTTTGTAAACGAGGTAACGTAGGTAGAAATTGAAATTGATAATAATGCTTTAGCTTGGAGAAGATGGTATGATAGTACTATAGTATATAGCAAGATATAAAGTAGCCTACCGTGGCAGGGAAAGAGGCTTTGAACTCCTTAGACGCAGAAAGATGCACGTTACCATCCTCATAGTAGTGAACTTTCACCTATATATCACCAGTGATTGGTTAGTATGGTATATAGCCTCGTTGTCTATTGGTCCATACTAGATCAAGATCTACCCATTGGGCCTACAGATATCTAATCAATACTTTGATATAATTTCTCTCACTCTATGTTATACATATATACATACATGCATGCATGTATATATACTAACTACATGCTACATACTATCATACTCTCGTACTATCGTACACGAACACACACATATATGCATCCATCCATCCATACAGCATATATACATACCTATCTACCTACCTACCTACATACAAACCTCAGTACACAAATTATAACCATACACCATACAGCTAAACCTAAACCTTACACTTACCAGTACATTACCAGTAACGCTTGCTTGTCCATCCCTAATAACAGTCTCCCAGATACTGCGCCACCTACCATTGCTATATCTCCCCACCCTCTGTTAATTACTATCTACTACCTACAATATATGCCTACAAACTAGATCCTTTTCTCTCACCTACATCTATCTACTAGTATTTTATAAATTTGTTTTCTTTTCATTAATCATTCCGCATATAGCTTATAACTAAATAAACTGTAGTAGATATATACATCTGCATATACATAGACTTATGTCTATACCTATACCTACACATGTATATATGTATATATGTTATAAACATTATACAGTTCTTTGTTTTGGGTAGGCTGCAAGGAATATATGTATAGCTGTACAAGTATTAAATTATTCGTATTGTGTGTTTTGGTTCACAATTATAATCATTATAGAGTAACATAACATAGAATAGAGTAGTGTCTACAAAGGATAATGGGATTAGTTTAGAAAACTATTGTTATAGAAGTAACATTAAAAGGCACAGATGGATTGGGAAGATTAATTAATTAATTACCAGAAATTAGTGGGAGAGAACTTATGGCTTTCTATGCAGGACACTACTTTGATGCTGTCGTCCTGATTAATCATCGCAGTTGTTAGGGTATGAAACTATAGCAAATATATTATAGTAACAAGTTATACTTATATATACTATTCATAATCTATATGGTAGTAGTGTGTAGTATGGTAATTGAGTACAGCGGTGCAATAATCTGTTACAATAGACAAATGTTTTATCATTCCTACCTCTTTTTAAAATTTAAAGGTTTGCGTTATATGGTTAGTTAAATTTAATGGTAATGCTCTATATTAACTTAAACACTTTTATGTGTATATTTTATTGTAAATATATTAAGAGCTAATTACGAATATAAGTTGTTTATAAGGTTATAGATACGTATATAATAGATAAGGAGGGTCGTTTAAGTGAATAAACACCAGACGTAATAGTATATATATATATTGCTGTAATGAATAAAGTTTGAAAGAGAATAGAAGGCAAGTAGTGGAACTAATATATTTTCTTGTTTGGAAAGAATGGAAATAGAAAAGGAATATATGGATGGCCAGATAGATACATAAACGGATGTGTGTACAGGAGTAGGGGAAAGATAGGGGATATGTTATAAATCAATAATGGCATAATGTAATAAACTAGACTACTATACTTTTAAAAGATATTGTATCATATAGTATAATATCATACTGTCTTATGTGTAGTACAAAATAATATAGGATAATATAATATAATAAAAAAATATAGCACAGTATACTGTATCAAGATCTGTTAAGCAGTATGATAGGAGATAGTAGAGGATAATATAACATGGTATAGTATGATAAAGTATGATATCGTATGATATATTATGAGATAGTACAATTTACCAGTCCTTTCACAAACTCACACGCACACAGTGCTTTCTCCCACTCTCTTACCTCTGAAGATCCATAAATTGCACACACACCAGTAGGATAATGTTCATCTAGATAGCCATCAACTGCAGTCTCCACTGCCTTTCTGTATGTGGTATATATACATGGGTAGGTCAATATATATATATATATAAGGTATATGAACTATAAACTATAGAGTACATATAGATATTACACTACAGTTGCCTGTTTATCTATATGCGTGCCTTAGCGCAAAGGGTTTTAATGATGCATATTATATAGAGTGGGAACGAGCTGGTATTAAAGACACGTATATATATAGAAAACATGCGATATAATAGGGGATAATAATATAATAACATAATGAGATGTAGGAAGATAATAAACCATATATATATATATATATATATATATATATATGTGTGTGTTTGTGTAAACGCGTTGGCATGAAGATGATATGTGAGACTATAATATATTATATATTGCTATCTTTCCCTGTTAATATTATTATATGTGCCGTATATCGCACAAAATAGTATCAAATATATACTATCATAGTAAAGTGTTATATCAGCCACTCTCACTCAATCGTCTGTCTTTGTTTATCTCTAATTTATATTATAAAATTTACATAGATTATGCGCTTTCCTTTCTAATAACATTCTATGTTTAGTAGACTATAAGGAGCTAGTAATAAATATAAAACTGCATAAGACAGTCTTAGACTCTCACACTAATATTATTCCCCCCAAAAATAGCTGCATTATTTGTTGCGGAAATATAACACAACCCTTTTTAAGGTAAATAAAAGTCACTTAACATCTTTCGATTTACGATTGGAATACCTACTACAGAGATAAGACTGACGAAAATGAATGTTAAAAATGATCCTTCGCCAATGATAATGATTATTTTGTTCATATATATCATAATAAGAATAATTAGTATATCTCATAGTCCAATCATATAACAAAGTAGCACATGTTAAAATAATTGTTACGGGGAATTCGCTTAATTTGGAAGGCAAGATTCGACTTTAAGCCAATGATTATAATAATAGGGCTGCAATATCTGTTTTGTATTGAATTACCATCTCATAAAGAAGGCAAGCCAATTGGTTATTAAGGAAGCATAACCAATTACTGAGAGCTGCTAATATCTACATAAAATAACTTATACCCTGATTAATATGACAAGCGGCATGCTATAATAGATTGTAAGTTGACTAATAGGATTTCACGCAGCCCCTCCACACAGCGGCACGCAAAGGAAGTTGATTGGTATAATCTATAACCATGGATACTCGATCGTGCTCTACGACTGTTCACAGGAGTGATATCCAATAACCAATTAAAACAACACACACATAGCAACCACCAATCACTAACCGCCAGGGGGAAGCGGTAGCATTCTCTTCGATGGATTGGAGGTCAGATGCCTCCTTCTTAATATGGTCATATGTAAAGGACTTACTAGTGCGAGGGTCAAGGTATGTGTTGCTATCAATCTCGCCATATACACTGATCATAGCCTGTAGGAGTGTAGGGATATGTGTATAGGTATTAATATAGGACCTCTGGATAGAGTTGTATACATCTGTGTATGATAGGTTTTATAATAGTATGATAGAATGATCGTATGATAATATATATATATATATACGTAGGTATGTAGGTAGGTACATATAACAGTATAATAACACTATAGTATTATATACACATTTATAAAATACAAATAAACAAACAATAACATAAACCTTGGTGCCATCAGGTAAGTCCACAGGTAGGAGCTGGTCCTTGTTGTATTGGGCGGAAGCCTCAAGAACTCCACTCTCAAGTATATTATCATCATCGAGAAGTGTTCTTACATCTACAGTTTAATAGAATATCAGATAACATAGGTATCATCTTTGTACAAATGGGTATAAATGTGTATGTAAACATAAGGACCACAAAGGTAACAAGACAGGTTAATCTCCTTGCCAAGTAAAATTGACTATTTTAAAAATTAATATGTGGCTATTTTAGTTTGTATAAATTGCATTGGTATTCGCTTGTGCTGCGGGATATATGGGTCACCTCGGCTATATATATATATATATATATATATAGAAGACATGTTATATGTTGTATACATTATAGGTTAAAGACAATCTTGACCTATAAATGTACAATTTATTACTTTTCCTTTGCCCGCCTACAGTGGTTTTTCATAAATTACCGTGGCAACAAAGGCAAGCAAACACTGGGCCATCTCCTAGGACTATAAAGATGATGAGAGCTATATTTCTACCCCAAAGACAAATAAATACAAAAAAGAAAGATAATATATATATAATAAATAATGATTCACTTGTTTCATAATTTTTTTCTTAATGTCTTAATATACCTGTTTATACGATATAACGATGAAAAACGCAATAAAATACAAACAAGAAAAAAGAAAAAAACAAACATGAAAACACAGCCCAGCCAGTCCTCTCTTTACCGTTAAACACATTATTAAATTCTCCTGGTGGTGCGCTTTGAATGAATTTCCCGCATATTTGCACTTTCTGGCTGTCTTCAAGATAGGACATAGTTGTATATTATGAGAAATGTATACGAAGTGAAGCAATTATAAAAATCAAAAGAAGCAAATAATATGGCTTTTTCAAACCAATTATTTTTATAAAAATAGCTTTGTAGTTCATCAAGAACTATTTTCAAAAAAAAAAATAGTTGGAAGTTCAAAACGGGCGGTTACTACAACCTCTCATTCGAATCAATTCGGATCAGATAATGATTGGCTTTATTTATACTATTTAATTATATTTAATGATATTTATTTTAATCGTTGCTTGATTAAATACGGTGTTAAAATATTGTTCACTAAAAATTTATTTTATTTACATACTTTGTTGCTGTTATTTTATTGTGATTGTTGTGCTTGGTAACGTGAAATTTTATTATAATTTGTTGAAATTAATGTTATACTATTTTTTTATTTTTTTAATAATATCATTTATGGATTTACTATTAAAAATTTGTGCTTCAATTATTTATTTTCCTTAATTTCTTGGTATAAACTATCGCCCAATTGACCAATTGACATGGATTCCAAGTGAGATTTATAATAAATATGAGATTCTTTCATTTTCGCAAGCAAAATACTAATAGTAATTGGACAACAATAGTAACTTCAATTATTTAATCCCGCTTTTAAATATGTGAAGAAAAATACATATACTGACTGAATATTGTTATATTTAATTCTGTCAAAAATACATATTAAACGCGATAAATAAAAACTAATTATTAACAACTAATTAACACTAATATGGGGTCGTTATGTTATTGGCTCACATATGTTGTTTTGGTTATCATTAATTACGCCTGATTGGAAAGAAAACAAGCTACAACATTAGTATCACCGTTTAAGATATATTATATTTTATGTTATTGCTAATTACCTATCGTAGAGTTTACGTAAGTAAGAACTTTCGCAATATTAGGTACAATCCCAATTTTAAAGAGAATTGAGAGAAAGCATGTTAATGGCCTGTGGGTAGCGTGCAGACAGAAAAGAAGTAGGAGTAATTTGAAGTATTTTATAGAGATTATAGAGATGTTAGATTCAGGTCAAGTAAACTAAATGTCCTATTTTACGTACTGTCACAGACACCATGACACCAGGAGTTTGGCTAGCAAAGAGAGTGATGGGTGCTTCGAGCGTGGCTCTAGCTTTGGCACAGTGTGCTGCACCAATGCTGTATGTTATGCTTATACCTAGACTCATACCTCTCCTATTATATACATAAGGTTATTCTGCTGTTATTATTTTCTATTATTGTAGTGTGGTCTACAAGTGCTAAGATATTTTACCTATTCTATTAAAAAGCATGTTTTTAAATTTTTTTTTAACAATGACTTAGATATTTGTTTTAAATTCTTGGGATTCTGGAGACCAATCACCCGAACAGAATATGACTGTTTAATAATTTTATATTTAGAGTATATGAATATAGGTGTTATACTAAGTATGATAAGTAAGTTTGTGGAACAGGAATTTTATTGGGTTTACTTTGAGCGAATGATAAGAGAAAGCGAGAGAGTCAAGAAGAAATGTGTAGGTATCATGAATTAACATGTATTTATACTTCAAGCAGTTTTAAGGAGAGGGATAGCAAAGGAGGAAGTATACGTGTATACGTATTTATTATATGTATAATATACATATCGATATATGTTTTTATGCATATTAAGTCTGAAAAGAGAAAGTGATTCTGAATTTCATTACGATTTGTTCTCATTCTCTTTAAAACATCAATAACGATACGAAACAACGAAGGCAATGATTATCTGACTTCACCTATATATATATATTATACCATACATACTTTCTCTTTGGCTATCTCTCTTATTAAGGCTGCATTGCATGTTTATTAATGTCATTTTAATGTTAATTATTTACTTTTTCGTTTTTTCTTACCCTTCATAAATGGTATATTCTCCTCAAGGAATCATAACATCAATCTTAAGTCTTACCATTACACTATAACATATTAATAACTTTCTCTCCTATCCTTTTTTATTTAAATATAATGTGTCTATGCTATTTTGTCACAGGGAAAAAGAAAGAAAAAATTAAGAATAATTGTTTTCTTGATATAGCTAATAATTACATAGGATGGGTTGGGTATTGATTTCTTTTGTAAAAACATACCATTATAAAATTATAAAATCATGGAAGTATAAAATGATATCTTTCTATAATTTCTCTTATTTAAATAAATCTCTTACCAGTAATTTTTAGTAGTATCTTTCTCACTCATACCTCTCCCTCACCCACCCCTTCCCTTAGTCCTAGCTGTCTAAGACATACTGTCAGAGATGCAACTGCAGTCCACAACATATTATACCCTGGACCTTTGACACCTGACATCTGTGATTCAAGTATATATATAGTTCCTTACCTTTAAATATATTCAATACATTATATTGATTATTTAAAGTGAATTGCTCTGATATATATATATATATATATATATATATATATATA
>NAOQ01000077.1:43721-78712 GCA_002751075.1 Ichthyophonus hoferi | reverse complement strand
ATATATATATATATATATATATATATATATATATATAATGACACGTGTATTTTTCATACACTTAATTTAACGAATTCCATTGATCATGATATTTTAATATCATTTAAAATCACACCAATCTAACTCTTAGACATTTGAAAGATAAATGATTTGAAAGGGAGAAAAAGGAAAATTAGACAAATGCTTTTTTGTCAACATATCTGATATTCTTGGTATCTTGTTTGTGGCTTGTGTGGTTGTACACGTTGATTGTGATCACGGTTTATTTGGTGGTTGTATTGCAATACTTTTTATTTTTTATTACTATATATATTTATATATCTGGGTTTATCCAGTGCACACGATTTGATACTACACACGCTATTATATATAATATAATACTTGTATCTACTAACATATACGCTATACTATGCAGACTCCTTGGAGGATGCCAGAGATCTTATTCAGACAAGAATTAACACCATCAAGATCACACCCATAGCTTGACTTACTCTTAATAATATTTATATTTAAGATTAATACGTAACCCTAACCCACAACAGGCTAGATGCTGGATAACTAAAACCACACTGTACTGCTGTACTACAGTGAACTTGCCATAGCTTTTCATATCTATATGCTATATATGTATATACTAATAGTTTTCTATCTCTACTTACCACTAATGTCCATATATATATCTATCACAATTGCTCTAGTTGCCTCTTAGCCTATCATGACCTTTGTTTTTGAAATAACTCTACTAAATTATAACCATGATCTCTCTGTCTTTACTTTAAAAGTATTACTATAATGATATGTGGAGTTATTATACCATCATATACATATGCATATCTATATGATTTTAAAAATTAAAAGTTTTAAAAGTTTAAATCTTGTTTTAAACATAGCTAATGCTGTGTTAGTATATTAACTAATTTTTGACATGGAAGATATTATTGGTGGATTGTTAGATTGTATGGTTATCTTGATCTCAGATTAGCCTGGTATTTGATTACATTTGCATAAAGCCATTTTCATAGATTGATTATTATCCTATAATCATACTGTGTTATATTTCTAATGTCAAGACCTTAACACATCAAAATTGTCAAGTGTAATTGATCCTCTCTAAATGATGTCACTGCTGCAGCACATGGACCAATTCATGGCGTTTGTTTACTTATATTCATATGATTTAGTCATCAAATATTTTAAGGTATTGATTTCTATTCTTGCATACATTGACTGAGTCCGAAATATTATAGCATTATTTTAAACATGATGCCATACAACGTAAACAGGTTCAGAAATGCGGAATAAATTAATAGCTGTATATTTGTTGGTAGTAATAAAGTTGTAATCTAGTAATTTAATTGATGAACAAGCCTGACAAGTAGATCACATACTTTATATAACTTCTTAATGCGCTGGTATCTATATTTAATTATCGATAAGAAGTACAATTTAGGCTAAAGACAAAGCTGTGTAGGATGATATATAATTACCAATCAGTAGTCCTCTTACTGATAAAACAGAGTAATAAAGAATTATTTCTGTAATGCAGAAGGGGTCATTTTGACAAAAAAGAAACGTTTATTTATATAGCTGGATATTATACTTGCAAGTGTAAACCAGCATCCAGGGGATAAATCTGACCAGAGTTTATTCACTTACAAGACATTTCTATTAGAGCAGTAGCTGTCAACAACAGTCTACAATGGTAGACCATCAAGATGACTGTGAACCAAGATAGTAAAACTCTTTCGAATAATAATACAAAATAAATTGGAATCAGACATACTGAATCCATGGGTGGCCAGAGTACTGTGGACTCTTTATCAGAGCCAATCAATGGACATCGACAGTTCTTCACAGTCATTACAGCTATCTAACCATTAAAATTATCCAATAAGATTGGATTGTATAATTTGAACCTATGGGATCTAAAATTGAATATATAGCTACATTTAATTTGTGTGATTGAATTCTTGACTTGATCTTCTTTTTTTAACTAGATTTGAACTCATTAATTGGAAATATTACGATAAAGAAATATCATTGACCTGACCAGTAATAGCATTGATTGTTCAAAGTTGTTTCTATTAAATTAGCTTACACAAAGGCACCTCTATATGTACTAATTAAACAAAAATCATAATAATAGGAGAGAGGTACCATCAGAGTGCTGTAAAAAGCTTGGTTCCAACAACATATAATGACCTAATACAACGAGAATATCCTAACAAGATCCAAGGCAATTAATAAAGATCCTGATTACACACGCATATACATAACATTTTCGTGGGTATATAAATTATATTGATGTAGATCCGCTTATTGTAAACATATAGTAAGTGTTTTAAAAATTAATATTAAATGAAACAGTCCAATTAATATTTAAACGATTGTGTTGTCACCTTATTAACTGAATTAATCCAATGGTCCAATGGTATCAAGATTTACTAATTGGGTATCTCGATATTATTGGTCCCCATTATTAATACTCTTATTCTATTCAAAAATAGTCTTCTTATGAACCAATTGCTTATTTTAGCTGTGTACCCACTGTCTATCTATTTGCAATATCTCCCCCACCCACCTACAAATTATTGTGAAATTTCCAATATTATTATATATGGTCCAGTAGGATGTAAATATGACACCACTCAAATGACAATATTAAGTAATCCATTTGACTGCCCAATACAAGGAATAGTTTAAAAGTAAACTAAACAATTTAAACAAAAAATCATTCATTCTATTGCCCATATGCACTATGCTATATTTCTTAAAAGTCCAACATATTTGTCAGATACGTGATTGTAACTGTGACAATTCATAAGTGTTTACATAGCGTTGGTACGCACCAATTATTGTAGATTACCAATCCATAGTTCCTTTCTTTCACCTGTGTTTTCCAAGTATCAAGTGGTGCAATAAACATTGTAATCTCTTTTATTGTCTTCTGCATCAATAAATAGAGCAGAATATATGCACTATACTAGACTGAACCAATTGAAACATTGCATATATGTACTAATAATTAGTATGAAAAACAGGTATATATGAATAGCTCTACTACTCCTATGTGATGTCTAATTACCACTGTACTGTGGGCCCCTTAACATAAAGACGTAAGAATACATTCTATATATGGAGAGTAGAAGGGACTGATTTGAGACCAATAAATTCGTTTTATTTCAACAAAGAAATATAGTATTGAAGTTTAAGTCAAAATTAACTGTATTAGATTTGATAATAGTTGTCTGTATATATATATAGGTCTATGAACGCATTGTATAAAAAGATATTCCACAGTGTTATCAGTTATAAGTGAAAATATTAGAGCATGTACTGTAATACTGGATGATATATTATACAGGAAGTTAGGCTGTGCAACATAAAAAACACTACACAAATATAACACTACAGCATATATAGCACTATAACATTAACACTACAATACAGCAACAAAACATTATAGCACTATACACTGTGTTAGCCTAAGATATATCCATAGGCTTTACTCCATCGCCAGATGGTGGTACACTTTGCTGACCAACAGAATGTGCTGGCGCGCTAGCACTCCCAGTGTTTTCGGTCCAACCCGGTTCGGGTTTCACGTTACGTACAACCTGTTGCTGTTTCTTACTAGCCTTTTTCTTAATCAACCTCCCCACACCTTGCTTCCTCATTTGTGCCTCCATCTGTTGTAATACCTTTAAATTATCCCTATCAACATAAGGTAGCAGTTTTTCTCCAAAGACACCTAGTATATCCTCAAACCATTCATTGATCTCTGCCTTCCACGCTCCATCAATAGCTCCCTCTTTCCCATCATCTGTGCGTATTCTTTTGGCAGCAACTGAATAAGAACGAAGGCAATTACCCACAGCTGCCACTAAGGCAGCTTGTACACGACCTGCTTCATCACGTTTTTGAGGGTTCGTATTTTTAGGGAGTAGTGCAGGTTCTAGTACTGCACTGTAGGCTTTAACGTTCGGTAATAACAGCACACAGACTACATTATGGCCTAGGGCAGCCAGCCCTACTATTGCGCCATAGTTTGTAGTTAGTGCTTTGTTTGTTTCTAAAAGGCCTCGGACTAGTTGACGTGTTACTTTGACCTGTGGAGATAGGGACGGTGGGCAGGTTGCCGATGTTAGCCTGCGTATAGTAATTATAATTCTATTACATGTCTAATAGTACGTAATGAATTAATTAGTTGATTAAGATTATAATTGATTTCTTTTTTTTGTATACGTGGCTAGATTTGACAAAAATAAATCAAAGCATGCAATATATAACACCTATACAATTACACTGCACGGTAGTAGCTGATTTCAGCCTGCATAGTAGCTATGATTACCCCACCCATGTTTTGGCTGACAACCAACCATTGCAAGCAGAGAATTTAGGAGACAAACTGTATAGTCTTCATTCAATATCACTACGGAATCAAAAGTTCCCAATCTGCCTCAGATAGAAATGCTTTACATTTCAAAAATAAGGCATGTTTTATATCTTAGACTGCTTCCAAATTCAACATTAATTAATTAGATAATTATAAATATGGTTACTTTGCCTATGATGTATATGTAACTATATGTGACAGAGGTAACAGAGTTGGTGGATTGGTGGCTATATGTTTCGCGTATGGATATTGGAAAGGGGTGGAATGGTATATATTTAATTTTACATAGTTATACGAGTTTGTGTTTTGATACATGCATGAATATATGTATATCTGTATGTATGTAAATATGTATATATGTACGTATGTATGATAGTATGAATGTATATATGTATGACAATATGTATGATAATATGTATGATAGTATGTATGTACAGCCATTGTATGCGATTCAAGATTAGACATGCAAACATATATGTATATAATATATAATACTACGTGTATAAACATAATTGATATTAAAGACATCACCCTTGCTATGTAGGGGTGTATACTTGATTGTTTGGGCATGTATGATATGAAATAAAACTAAAAAATAAGATAAGAAAGACTGGAAAGAGGAAGGGCTTTACTAGGGGTAGGTAGATTATTTAGTAGATACATGTATGTATATGTGAAAATAGAATAAAGAAAAAAAAGTGTGTATCAGTTGAACTTATAGATAAAATGTGTGCATCATAGACTAACCAGCATAAAGGGATATATAGTAATAATAGTAAGATATATATATAGTAATCATCGGTAAAACATACTTGTATCTGTGGGTCAGCGGTCCATTTACGGCATATCTGACCTACTAAACCAGCTGCATAATCTCTTAGAGCCCAATGATTCTCCGCTGGACTCTGACACAGTGATTTCTTCAATATACACGTCATAATAGCTTGCAGTAATTGATGCAGGTACCAGTCTAAATATAGACCTGTGTTGCTAAGCAGAGCACCTGCTAGCCGCATGACAGCGTGTAGGAGAGGGAGGTTTCTACCATTGGTTGCCACCTTGTCAGAGATGAACTGGACTAGGTAGGGAAGGAGTTGTTGTAGACCAGGATCCTATAGGGTAGAGACGATTGGTGTATTAGCTGGTAGAATGTTGTGGCTATGGTAATATGGTTGTGATGGCATAATGGTAATTATATTATAGTAGTTAGTTTAATGTTTTACCTTATTGTGAGTAAACAGCCTGCTCTACATACATACATACATACATACATCCATGCATACATCCGTACATATATATACCCTCACCGTACCTTTGAAATACCATCTAACGCAGCCTCTCTTAATCTATCCTCTGTGCCTATGACTGCCTCCGTCATCTTCTCATAGTAGAGCTGTAGTTCCTTAGACAGTACATGCTTCACCAAGGGTTTAGTCTCAGTAGATATTCCTATAGTCTGGGCTAGGCTACTAACTGCAGTGGTAGGACCCTGGAGAATGCAGAGAGGGGAGGGGATATATTACCGTTAACTACTTTTTATTATGCATTATGAATTTGAAAACACCTTAAAGCATCATATACAATAACTATTGATGCGCATAACCAAAAAGTCGGTATGGCTCTTATGTAGTTTTGATATATTTATATCTTCCTATTAATATGTCTAAATGTACTGCAATGAGTTTGTATTAGTACTGTAGTGAAGTGTTTAGAATGGTATGTAGTCTTGCTGAAACTTGTTTGCTGTAGGCTAATCCTATTGTATTATACCGTCATTCATTGGTTAAGCGTAAAAATGATATTTTTTTACTGGCCCGCTAAATGATCATCTACCGATAAAGACATTCTATGTGATTAGATCGATATGGTCATTGGCTAAATACTATATTAAATATAATTAGCATCACCTATTGGCAATCGAATTTCTACATTAATATTAATTGCCTTGTAATTTAATATAATCATTCTGTTGAGTATCTTCCATCTCTTTCAACTCCAATAGGCTAAGGATCACATGCATTAAACTATAGAAACCCGTATGTTACTCCATCATTTGACCTGGATAGGCTAGAAGATTACACCAATCATTGATGATCTTATATTTTAAAATACAAGTTTTTAAAAAATTAATATTCTAGACTTGTAAATGATCATTAAAAATAACCAAATAACCAATCGGCAGCATGCTCCTAACTAATAAGCAGCAAGAGCTAAAGGGGTGAATAATAAAGAACTGAACCACTAGAACTTTTTAAATAAAAAATTACCAACCCATGGACATCTAGCCTTAATTACATAAAAATATATACAGGCTCTTTCATTAAAATACTTCTGAATTTAATTGGATAAAATACTTAAACTATATATAGTACACAAGTATACAAGAACAGTAAAGTGAATAAATTGATTAGTAAACAGGTAGGAAGGTAAGCAGGTAAATAGTTAAAATAGGTAGGAGGGTAGGTGGGTAGGTAGGTACATACCAGTGTAGCAGGAGTATTTTGCGAGGTAGTATCCATAGGAGGTTGGGCAGGCAGTTGGGTGATGTTGGCTTGATTAGTGATGACAACCTGCAGGTGAAGGTGTGTACGGGTGGGGATGCAGGGGAGGGAGATGGGGAGGGAGGGAATATATATATATGTGTGTATAGGTAGATACAAATGTCCGTATATACATAGGCGTACGTGCAAATAGGTTAGGTAGTGCATGGGTATGCCCTTGTATGTATCAGCTAGTACATGGTACTCTGCTAATAATTATAACATATGTACAATATATATGCACTACATGCATAATATGTATCTCTCATCCCATCCATAACCATTCAATATGTATCACCATACTCTATAATACTCAACCAAAATCACTATCACTGATACACATCCAATCCAACCGCATCCAATATATCAAACTCAATAAAAACGCGCTAAACGATCACTATCACGCTAGATAATTGAACACCACGGTTTTACTACAGTCATACCCACTAATCCAACCGGATAATTTTTACTAAGTTTCTCTCATAACCCAATAAGCACTCTTTGCCATCTCTCTGCACACGCCAATAAATCCGCAGTCACATTCTAGAATGTTTTAATTGTATTTTTATATTTTAACTCTGTCTTTTGGTTGGACAATGCTATGATAGACCAACTCGTTCTTATAAACACAAAATCTTTGTCTCTTTGTTAAATAGTTCCTTGCTTCCCTGTCCTTCTCTCTCCTCTCAGTATTTCTTTCTACATCATCCTCCTTCCCTTTTTCCTTCCTCCCAAACCCATCATCTCATCTTACTCTCGATCCTATTTATCACTCTTTCTCTATTCCTATCCTACCATATTCTACTTCTTCCTCTTCCTCCTTCTCTTTCTCTATCCATCCACAACCTCATATTCCTCCCTTTACTCTTTGGCATTTTCTCGCATAAATATCCAATCATAAACATTATCAGCCATATTTAAATCTCTAACATCTTCACCGTATCCACATTATGGCCGTGTGTGACTGTGTATGCAAAAGCAATCAAGGGTGTACTGGCACATAAATATATATATACGTCCCTTCTCTCTTTCTTTCAATCTCCTTCCACATTCTTCTCTCGCACCCTCTCTTTCCCATCAACACTTTATCCTTACAGCACTTTCCTAGATGTTAATTTAGCCCATAACGTATAACTATCCTATAACATATTATCAACTATTCCACTCATTTCCCATTTCCCATTTCCCATACAACACACTATTTAGGTTATCCTCCCTTCAAATATAAAAACCTCATAAATACATACTCCAATCAACCCATAATCCACATACCATATAACTGACAAACACCGGTTCTATTCTATAAAACATACATCCTACCTGTGGATTTTCAGAAATTGCTGGCTGCACACCTTCTACAGCCAGCCAGTGAGCTGTGAATGTCACATCAACAGGACACTTAGGAAGAGGTTCATTAAGAATATCCGCTAAGTCAATCTCTCTATCCTCCACATAATAAAGCGGTCTGGCATTGGCAGGCATATTCGGAACCGCTTTAAACTGAAGTGGTTCGTTTGATTTAAACCCATATAGTGGCTCCACATTTCTCACCTTGAAGGAATTATTAATATCATCTGTAGTAATACGTTGTCTACGAGCATGGCGTGCAAATTTCATAGCTTCCTGAATAGTTTCTTTTAGTCTATATTCAACATCACTGCAGAGTGTGGTTGCAATCACCTCACTTACACTACTAATTCCCACACTTTCAGCGATAAGAGTTATCGCCTCGGGAGGAAAAACTGACATGGTGTTATTGTGGTATATAGCCTGTAGAAAAGGCTGTCGAGTAGGGGGTCTAGATGAGAGGGGAATGAGTTGGAGAATAGTATATCAATATAGCTATATTAGCTATGCTATAGAAATATAGTTTACAGATAGTAACAGAAATCAATCTATGTATAATGCAGAGCGTACAGGGGGGTTAGTTGGTTAAAATGGTTAATATATATATATAAGGTGTTTTTATTCGATAATATTATATTTTATTGGGTTTTTTCAGTGAACTCCCAACATATTTTCAATTAGAACCCCTAGATGATGAGCCAGGAATGTTAATTTTTATTTTTTGGTGGTTAGAATAATAATAGTATGTTATATTGATATACATATATATATTTATGTTTACTAAATATACCAACTTTATTATTTATATTTATTTATTAATTATGTTAATTATTCAGACACAACTGTTTCTCATGCTAAGCATGTATGTCCCCCATTCCTTTCCCTTGTCGCTTCAAGCACCGCCCCATCCTTACCCCTTCTCTCCACTATATGAAACCAGAGCCACCCCTACTATAGATAACTGTACTGTTCATTGGTTTACACAGCCTTTATCTCATTTCTCATATGAACCCAACCAACCAACCTATCAGCAAAGGTATTATATATGTGGTAATGAATATTGGAACAAGAAAGAGACCTCTCCTATCTTTTTTTACTGCGGTAATGAAGGTGATGTTTCTCTGTATGTCAACAACACTGGGGCTATGTGGGAGAACGCTCCCTATTTCCATGCCATTATGGTGTTTGCAGAACATCGTTATTACGGTCTTTCCCAACCAGGTGATGGAAACAAAAAACTCACCCATGAACAGGCTCTGGCTGATTATGTTAATCTTATTTATGCCTTAAAAAAGAAATGGGAAGTGATGGAGGCACCCGTTATAGCCTTTGGGGGTAGTTATGGTGGTATGTTAGGTAGGTATGTTGTGGGAGAGAGTATGGTCATGACCTTTTGTATATATATAGTTTATGGTTGTATTCTTGTTTGACGATATCTTTCCCACGATAGTATGTATGCTGTTTATTTATTTATTTTTTATTTATTTTTAAAAAAGCAAAAATTGGATTTTAAATTCCTTTTATAAAATTATAATGGACCCTTGGTTGGATGAAAAGAAGTGTTATGGTTTTATTATGAAAGTTTATTTGTTTATTTTGGTTGATATATATATATATATATATATATTATAGTATATATATTATAGTATATTATGTTATATTATAGTAAGGTATTAGTATCATATAGTAGGTTATATTATAGTATATTGCATTCTATCATATCATATCATTCCCTACTATCTGTTATATCTGTTAATATCATATCATATTACATCCTACTATCTACGATATCGTTTCATATCAGATCATGTCATATTATCTACTATATCATATCATACTCTAACCTATTATCCCCTACCCCTATCTCCTTTCTCCCCTCTATCTATGTACCTCTCTATCCTCTTTATCACCTCTATCACCATTCTCCCTTCTCTCTCCTATCTTTATCTTTTGTGCTTTTGTGTTTCACTCTCTTTCCTGTCTTTAGCTACCTATATGCGTCTTAAATATCCCAACACCATCCTTGCTGCCTGGGCTGCCTCGGCCCCTATCATGGGTTTTAAATCAATGGGATGGGATACCAGTTTGTATTGGAACAAAGTGACTTATGATGCATCACCGGAGGCGGGATGTGCACGTGCATGTATTCCAAATATGAGAAAATTGTGGCCTGTGTTATTTAACTATGACAAAAAGAAGTTCGTGTTTATCTGTGTGTTCTCTCTCTCGCTCGTTTCCCTTATCAATCTCTTTCACACACCCTCTATCTACTTTTCTCTTGTTTTATCTTCTGTCTCATATGGCCTACTCTATCTCTAATACTTTTTGTTTGCCTTTTTCTTTATATTTCACTCTGTCTGTAGCCTTTGTTTTCTTTGTTTTCTTTTTTTCTTTTTTTTTTTTTTTTGTGTGGTATTATATATATATTCCTTCCCTGCTGGGTTATCATGAGTAATAATAATACATGCTTTGCACTCTTCCTACCCTATTTGAACCATGTATTTTTAAAAATAACATATAATTATCCTTTTATTTCTACTCGCTATTTAAGCATTCCTATCTTAATATCATCTACCTCAGATACACATATTTATATCTAATACCTGGATTGTAGGTTTTGTATATTGTTTGCATCAGCATATATATGAATTTTTTATTAAAAATGTACATCAAGGTATATATATATAGTGAGTTTGTATGTGTAATTTAAAATATGCAAATGGTTGTGTATCTATTATTAGGCAATATATTTTAACGTGGTATGAAGCAACCAATAATTAGATATGGAGAGATAAAAAGAGTCAATTAACAATTAATTACTTTATTATATTATAAGCCAATTATAATTATCCTCGGCGTTACATATCTATATGTACTCACATAGCTATTGGCTATTATTGTTATTTCTACCAGCTTACTGGATGTTGGAATTGTTTTAATTTTTACAAATTAACCTGCCAATGTTATACAGGTTGCAAAAATTATTTCACCTTTGTGAACCAATCACAAATGACTCCGGCATAGAACGATTGGCTGCCTTTATTTATAATGCCTGGGATATCCTAGCTATGGGTAATTTCCCCTACTCATCCTCTTATTTAACCAATGGGAAGGTTGATCTTGATGCTTTTCCTGTCCGATTGGCTTGTTCCAAATTAGCTGACCCAGTAAGATCCTTCTCTCTCTCTCGCTGCATTCTTTGTTATTTTTTCTTATGTATTATGATATATATCGTTGCTATGTGTAATATAGCTGCTAATATGCCTAACAGCGACTTTCCCTCACCCTCCTCTTCCCCTCCCTCCCTATTCCCTCTCTATATTTAATATTATTCAGACTCTCTCACTGGATCCTGAATATCATATTGAAGCCGTGAGAGAGGCAGTAGGGGTATTGTATAACGCTACAGGGACAGAGGAATGTTATAATGTATCTACTGATGTTACTAATAGTGGCCTATGGGACTATCAGTGGTATATATATATGTGTGTGTATGTTTATGTTTCTAGGTATAGGTATAGGTATGTGTATAAGATATATGTTATCTATCTGTATGCATATATACTGTAATTTCCCAGTCTTTCTAACCATAACATCTTATTCTATAACCTATGTATTACTTATCTTTCCCTCCTTATTTTATCTTTTATCGGTCCTTTAGTTTTTATTAACTTCATTATATTTATCTTTTTGTTAGTATGAAATCTAAATCATAAGTAATAATTCAATAGATAGCGAACTTCTGCTTTTTATTTTTGAATAGGTAGAGTCAAGATTAAAACATGTGTGTAATATAGCTACAAATATTGTATAGAACTATCCATAATATATATGGCTAACTATAACTTACACATGCTTCATTTTAATATTTCTTTGCCTTACGAGCATGTATGTTTATCTTGGAACTGTTTCTTTATAATATTTATGTTTCTGTTTCTGTGTACCTTTCTCTCTCTCTCTCTCTCTCTCTTCCCGCCCATCTTATGTCTACATACAATACTATAGGTGTACACAATCACTTCCACAGGAAACATACTTTAGTATGAACGGTGTTACTGATATGTTCTACAAACGACCCTATAACAAGTCTGCCATTATACAGCACTGTCTTGAAACATATGGCATTCATCCCAAATTTGATACGATGCAAATGATATATGGTAATGATTCGTCAATTAATGTCCTTGTTAATCCGCTTAATTGATTTCATTAAAATTTATGGCATTATTTGTGGCCCAGGTTATTAGTATATAGGGTAATGTTTGTTGTGTGTACGTAGGTGAGAGATAAAGGTGGTAGTATAGATAGTATAGTAGTAGTATAGTTAGTAATAATAGTAGTATAGTTAGTAGTAATAGTAGTATAGTTAATAGTAATAGCAGTATAGGTAGTAACAATAGTAGTATAATTAGTAATAATAGTGTACAGTTAGTCATAATAGTAGTATAGTTATTAGTAATAGTAGTAAACTGATTAGTAGCCAACTAACTTCTACTATCTAATTATACACATACATTACTTTGGTAATATATAACAAAGTTTACTAATTTAACGCTATATCCTAACATAATATCTATACTATTATTAGCAATATGCCTGCTTGGTCTATTTTTAAAACCATGGTAGTTGGTGTATCTTTATATTATTTTGTTTGTTCTTTATTAATGAAAAACGGCATTCTGCAATTAGTTTATCCCATTAATAATAGCCAATTATATATTACTTTTAAACTCCTTTAAGTTCTTACTTATTACTACTCTATGTTATCTAGGTATAAAACATTTCACCGTATTTAATTATAAATGCTAATTATAGATCATAGATCTGTTGGATTTTGATTGAATTCCTTCGGCACTATACACTTGACTTGCATCTCTTTAAGAGTTAGTCACGTGCATATTTATTGCACAGTTTTTTTAAATGGTTATGTCATTGGTATTTCTATATTAACTAATTAACTGATTGATTACATCAGGTAATAAGCAAGACATAGCACGCTATGGTTCCAACATTATCTTCACTAATGGCAATTACGATCCCTGGGCTGCGGGTGGAATTACCGAGTCATTAGGGGCCTCTATGCCTGCCTTTATTATCGATCAGGTTAGTGAATATGTGAATATATATAGGTGTCATGGTTAAGTCTTTGCTTGTG
This sequence comes from Ichthyophonus hoferi, assembly GCA_002751075.1. Taxonomy (NCBI): domain Eukaryota; class Ichthyosporea; order Ichthyophonida; family Ichthyophonidae; genus Ichthyophonus; species Ichthyophonus hoferi. Next base: position 65,274 of record NAOQ01000077.1, on the reverse strand, counting down.
ATGTTGTTATTTTGATTATTATTGTTATTGTTGTTATTGTTATTTTTTGTTATTGTTATTTTTTGTTATATTATTATTATTATTATTATTATTACTATTATTATTATCATTACTACTATTACTATTGTTATTATTCAGGACATATCTTCAACTATGTGTTATAATAACTGAAAATACATTTTAATGTGTGATAAGGAGAGATATAATATTTGATTGTCGTAATCATTGATTAATAATAGGTACTAGTTTTCTTGTAGTGATGGGATGGTTGTAATATAGTAAAAGGGTCTAATATAACAGAATGTTTATTTATTTTAATCAGAATTAACTAACTGCAATTGAATGGATTATGTATGCTTAGCTTATATTTTTTGTGTATCTTTATTATATTTTTATTTATCAAAATTTCTATATATAAAAAATCCCTTAAAATACAACTATGAAAAGATTTCTTATAGCTTATGACGAGCACACATAATTTTAATGACCAACTTTAAATATTTTAATCAAGTTAATTGACCAATGATACTTAACCACAGGGGGCCCATCATCTTGATCTTATGTTTAGTCATCCGAATGATCCTCAATCAGTGATTAATGTACGTCAAAAGTGTATTAAATATATTGACCACTGGCTGAAGGAATATCGCGCCAGCATGCATCAAGGTAAGGACATCGGATTGGCTCTACTGCGGCCTTTAAGTCGTCCAGGGCACTAATAGGCAAAGCAGCACACATAAATGTTTTATAGCGGCAAAAATATTTACTGCCTTGATAGATGTACAAATTATTGAATAGTTTTTAACCATACGTTTATCTCTATTGGTTTATTGTTGTAGTTGTTTAGCTGTGTATTATTGATTGCTTAGTAATTAGAGAAGAATGTAATCGTTAATCCAGGAGAGAGTAGAATAGAAGTAGGGGGAAGGCAGTAAAACTGTGACATGGCAACATATATATCATGCCAACTAAACTTCAAGAGATATCAAGCTCATAATAGTAATAATAATAATAAATCTATTAAACGCTAGATACTATATTAATGTTATTATGCTTACTATTTCCTCTAACTTGAAACTATGATCTTTCCTTGGTCATATATACTTAAAACAACCCTGTATATCCTCAGTATATTTGTCATATATGTAGTAAGTCGAAAAAAAAGCTTTCTTTTGGGTTTACAATCATTATGTGTGCTCTAGTGAGTATATGCTACTTGAGATCGAATAGAATGGTTACTTGCAAAACAATAATAAGTTGTTAAGTCTCATTAACTACTAAGGCGTGATACTATAATTAATATTAGCCACTAAAGGATTGCACTACAATTAGTAAATACATATAAAACTCAATTCAGCATAATGCAGACAACTTCTAGTAAACATCAAACAATAAGTAAGTAATACTAAAATAGAAAAGACACGGTAGAGAAAGTAGAAGCTAGGTTTTCTACCAATATATGGTTATTTTACTGTACAAACAAACTCGCCCAATCACCAGTTATTCATAAAATCATAGTCAATTCTAACTTAATACAGACCAAGACATACGTCATAATATATGTACGAAGTAGAAAACAAGCTATACAGAGATATAAAATCATAATAACAGTTATAAGCAGTGTGTACAGTTATTTTCATATAGACATGTAGCAGTCTAGGAGTAGGTAGACTCCACTGCTATGAATTTATGTACTGAATTATTAAAAACATATATATATGAGCAAGATTATTATTCTAATGTCAATTAAAATTTAAAATGTGCACTTGTAGTTTATTATTAGTCAGAAAAGATGCTGCGAAACTTTAAAAATGTACTAAGTCGTTATGATTATAAATATTATTAGGTTATTGCCAAGCTATGCTGTAAGTGTAGTCAAAGACATAAACATAATCGTGTTCTATAAAGTAATATGGTAAAAATAATATTATAAATATGTTCATATTCATGTAGTAGTTATATTTAAGGCAACCAAGTCAATCCCTGTTCAGTTTTCTCCCTCTCCCTCTACACCCTTGAGAATGTCTGAAGAAAAAGAAATACCGAAAAGGCTCCGCCTATAACTGCGATGGGCAATTCCCTTCCTCTTACCCCTTGCTACCCATTTTGAGGGTGCAGCTAATGATGTAGACACGTTAAGTCTATACAATACAAGTCCCTTAGCCCTTTCACCCCCTGCTATCACATTAAATTATTGTGAGGTGGGAAAAGGGAGAGGCATTGGTTGTGGCTGGAGGTTATAAGTCTGCATCCACTTGTTTTCCTTCTTAACCACTGTGCGTATGACGAATTCCAAAGCTTCGCGTGCCTAATTATTATTCCAGGGCAGAAATTTGTTAGTTGCGTCTTTTGATATCAATTAAATAAAAATTAAAACTCGTTGTGACACCTGAGTGTTTTCTTATAAAACATCTATCTAAAGTTTATTTGGACATCCTAGCATAAGATAATATGAATAATGCTTGACATCATCAGCTGCACAATATTGAATAGAAAGGGTTTATAATATTATTAAACATACTCTATCAATATATATAGACTAAATGCTCCTGAGTATACACTATGATCAGAAAATGTGATAATGGCACCAGAAGCGAAAAAACAAACAAACAAAAAATGATATATGTGTGAATGAATACAGAAACAAAAGCAATAACAATAGCAATGCCATAACAGTAGAAAGGTAAACAAGGATAGTAGTAAAAAGTAAGAACAGTTAAGTTACCTTGCCTAGATTTGACTTGAATCTTTCTACAGAAATACCTTCCACGGTACGTGACCAGCCCCATATAGGGCACGAGAAATGGGCCTCTGTTTTACAGTCTGTCCTGTTAGGGGTAGTTGTTAACCAGTGCTAGTTAACATTTGCATCACTATCTCTGAAGGTTTTTCATACAGAAATATATGCTTTGTAATACAAATATACTAGAATATACTGTGATATATAACTGTTGGAAAGGCAAAGAAATAAAAAATTTACCAAATGAACCTCAGATATAGAAAGAGATGGTAGGAATAGAAAAGGAGGGAAGGAGTAATTGGGTATACATTGAGAAAAGAAATTCAAAAAATGTAACAGCAATATAGGTATATATGTGCCTACCTCGTGTATATCTTGGTATTGTAAAAGGCAGTTAATTATTAAATAAAAAAATAAAAAATAAACACGATTAAAGCCAAATATAAAATACTAAAAATATAATTATTTCGTAAGTCATAACTCTCCACTTGAGCCGATGATAGATAGTTTAAGTATAGGGGAAAAATAGTAATGTGTATCTGTATTTAAATGGAAAATAATGCAAACAAACAAAAACAAGGATATCTATGTATCCAAGGAGGCACGGCACGTACCACTGTGGGTTCTCATGAGAGACGGTATAAGTACAACGCTCTTCAACTTTCAATATAGAACGAAGAGTTAAATTCTTTGTGATAGTAACCATAGTCTTTCCATTGGGGTCAATAGAAGACTCCTCCAGCAACCATCCATTGGAGCCTTTTGTAAAATATTCTGCTATTCTAGGTTTGTCTTTCGCCTTTTTGTTAATAAGACGAACCGAATGAAGTGTTCCGTTGGAGTCTATATCGCGTCTAACAACATCACATCCTAAAACATGGTTGCTAAGAGGGTTGGGATACTTTCTAAGAAAGGCATAACTAACGTCTTCCCAGGTATGGCGAAAGGTGTGGGTTGAGGAGAAGATCCTCATTTTAACGTTGAAAGGAGGTAAGGTAAAGAAAGGTTAGGTAATACAACAGCCCGGCGTTTCGTAGAAAGAAAAAGAACCTGCAATGAAAACAAATGAAAACCAAAAAAATATTAACTGAAAACAAAACTAAACTAAATACAGAAAAAAGAAAAAAGAAAACAAATATAAAATAAGGGAACAGGTGCTGATATTTTAATGTATATTCCCAAGGACTGAACACAAACTAACCAGTGAAAATAATTAGGTAAAGACGAAGATAACAGAGCATCGTGGGACAAAAAAATATGTGAACTTAGGCATCCAGAAGATGCAAAAGGATTATATTGGACCAATAGAGTGAATGAAGTAAGAATACTTGACCAATGGAACCTAAGGGATGGGATATTTCACCAATAGATGGTAAGGGATAAGATGTGATAGCAAAACCTGTTGTACAATAAAACGATGTAAAATCATCGAGCTGAATTTTGAAATAGACGATAGATAGATATTTTGAATAGATGATGCTTTTTTAAAAAAAATAAAGGATTATTATTATTAAACACTGTTTGTTATGTTGGGAATTATATCCTATTCAAGTATCTTCAGAAAAGTTTTTCAAAAAATTGCCACTCAAGCAACTATATTGGAAACTGAACATTACGCACGAAATAAATTGATAATAACCTATAAAATTAAATATTAAATTGGTTTAGTATTAAGTCTCTTAATTTTCCTCAATTGATTATTTTTTATATAAAATTTTTTAATTTGGAGATTTTTAAATTATTCTTTGATCTTTACACTACATCTTTTAGAGAAGGGACTAGTGATTTATTTTTGAACCACTCCATGTAGATGATTAACGCAAGGAAGGTGACATTACTCTAGGTTGAATAAATGCTTCTATTGGTTTACAAAAACATTGTATTGTTTTTGTATAATTGATTGGTAGTTCAAATGACACGTCTTGATAAGGAATTTGCGTTTATGGGCCCTTTTACTTACAAGGGAAATCTCGAATAAATATGTTATTTATTAAATCATTATGTTATAGAAATGTAAACTTATTTTATATTATTTATTACATCATATTATATATTATTATTATATTTACAACATGATAGTGTCTCATTGAACTATATTTACAAGTAGCACCAATTCCACTCGTATAAACTTAAAACATAACGTTTAGGTATAAAACATTAACATATCGGCAAAGTCGAGCCCTGGAAGGGAGGGCGAAAAAAAAAATCAACTAAGCTATCAATGCAGACCTCGAAAAACAGCAAACCTACATAAAGTTTTATTGAATATTATATTTGCTCAGTTGGCACTAAAAGCATTTTTTATATGCATATGCTCGCTCGTATACATTCATGCTGGTCGAAAACTCTGCCCATCTGCCTAGAAGTGTACCGATTTATTTACATTTTTCTGATATTTTAAAGGATTTGTTATATTTTATAATAAGCCACTAAGACAACGATGGTCAGATCATTCAACCCAATTGATGGCAATTTAAGTATTGGTTAGTCATGTCATGCATGTACATACAATGCTCCATGATAGATCCATTGTAACTCATCTACCAGTCCCCACTTCTAAGCCTTGTTTTATGTTTTGACAGACCTTTAAAGGGAAAGCCGCAAAACAAAGGAATAACTTGCTTTTGTAAAGCTGCCTAAGTTATGGGCACTGGCCCAGCTTGGTTCGATTCGATTCATATTGAGCTGATTTGATTTGGCCTATACAGTGGAATATTTTACGTAACAATCTTTTTGAACTAACTACTGATTACTTTTTCGACCAATTAGGATTTAATTAGTCATCAAATTTTAGTATAGAAATAATAATGTTGGAACTAAAGCGCTCACTGCACGTTTATTGTTCTTTCTTTCATTTATTGTTATTTGCTACAATCGCTAAAAAAGCTTACCATTACCACAATCTTAATTATGATTGTTATTTTAATTGCGAGCCGGGAAATGCGCCTAGATTGACCAATGAGAATAGCTTTATTAGTTCTTTACTTTATACAGCCAAATAGAAATACATTCCATTAGATTTAATCTATCCATTGACACATAATCTAAACATAGGCTAAACTTAAAGTTGTCACACTAAATAATTTTCGTGATCCGATTTTAAGAGGTATATAAGAATACTAGCAGTGTTAGTACTAGGATACGGGCTAAGTCAGAATACACGAATTTTTTATAGCGTCCAATAATTTTCAGTCTCTATTTAATAAAACCCTACACAAAAACAAAAATCTTGTCTAGCGAACATGAAAAAAAGATCCTAGGGAAATACATATAAACATAATGCACACTTTATATTTCTACACGGTTCCACTGTCACTGATGGGAATCATTATTAATTGATGACAATCATTAAAAAGACTAAGACTAGGTTTGAATCCACTTAGTTGCACGGACATTTCACTTATATCTGACACCTAACAACGTATAGAAGACATTGATAGATTAAACTTAGGTTATCACACTAATGATTATCGTGATCCTATTCTGAGGAGTATATAAGAATACGAGAAATGCTAGCATTAAGATACATGCTAAGTCATAATATGCAACTTTTTATATAGCGACCAATAATCATTGGTCTCTATTAAACAAAACTATATATAAAAACAGAAATTATGTCTAGTGAACATAAAAAATATACTAGGAAATATACATAAACATAGCACACTTTATATATTCTGCATGGTTTCATTGAAACTGATAGGGCATCATTATTATTGATACCACTTATTAAAAAAAAAATAAGACTAGGCTTTACTCCACTTAGTTACACAGATATTTCACTTAGATCTGACACCAAACAAGGCATAGAAAACGTTGATAGATTAAAAGAAAATAGGGTAGGAGTAGGATTAAAAAAAGACTTTTAATTTTACTCATGCTTTAAAACCTCTTCATAAATTTTCATGCCTATAAAGGTTATAAGGGTAAGTGTTTCAGATATGGAGGCCAAAGTGTTGGACAGAACTGTTAGAAGTGTTGGTTGAATTGACACCCACTAACTCAGTTGTAGTGGTGACAATTTCCTGAGTAGTTACCTCTTACCTTTGCATCACGGTTCTGCTGGTATCTGGGAGTGATACAAGGGCTAAGTTGTCACTGGCCTTCGATATTGCTAAACGTCTTCGATATTCTGATGATTTGATATGTTTCCGCACTCGATGTCTCCAGTTAGCTGAAACGAGTGCCAAAGCGTGTAAGGAGTCGTCTTCCTCTGATGAGCTGTCCAGGGGCAAAGTTTCTTTGTCGTCCCTAGGCTCTCTAAAGCTCCTAGACATCACTTATGTCGCCCAGTATAAAGTGTGTACAAGAAAAGGACTCACAAAAAACCTTATCCAAAGATTTGGTAGTGAGAGTGTTTTCAACAGACCCATCTCAAAAAAGCCACGACTTAATGTAGTCTTCTTTATTTTATACCTTGAAACACATCCCGGCGTCCGTTCAATCTTTCTGATAATAAAAACAGTCCTCTACTCTTCTTTGCGAAATCGATCTTTTGACTGGAGCCATAATTTATGTGTAGATTTAAATGAGCGTGAACTGCCTTATTTTGGACTAAAACTGATTAATTTGGTTATGCAATCTTTTCATTGCACCCATAATTAAATATAGGTCTAAATGAGCATTAGCCGCCATAATTTGGACTCAAAACTGATTAATTTAGTTTGAAAAGAACTTGTAAAGACGACTATTAGTGTTGGCCATATTAATGACCACCTCTAGTGTTAGGGGGATATATCTGCTGTTGTGGTGTAGCTGAAATTCATCATCTGGCCAAGTGCGGTAATTCATACCCTCTCTCTCATGAGGGCAAGAAAATTTAGGCATTGACATACAAAAACGTTGGATCAGTAGTGAGCTGGGTGGATATGAGGGGATATATTGGGTGTACTTTCTCTGCAATTGGAGTTCCTGAGAGGATAAAGTTTCATCATCATGGTCATCATCCATGGATGCTATGTATTGGTTGTCAGAATTAAGACACACAGGCAGGGAAATAGGAGGAAAAAGATTTACTGAGAGAATCTCAGTCGAGGTTTTAAAGAGAAAATTGTCCTCAAAAAAAACACAATTTTATTTGATAATAGTATGATGAAGCTCCCAGTCCACAATAATTAAGCCATTGACAATATTCATAATACAAGTAACGGAGGAGGCAATCTTGGTGATCTCCAAGGGTGAACTTAAAAGGGTAGGTGACAGGATTGGTACAGTAGTATGCCTTGCACTCAAAGATGTGGATATGGTTAATTGGTGCAGGCAGGCAGTGGATAGCATGTAGGGAGATTTCTTGGTAAAGAGTAACATTGCTGGCATAATGTTATGCATAACAACTGCTACTTGAACAGCATAGTCCTAGAAAGAGTGAGGAACATTGGTTACATTCAGAGCAACCCTCGTCATTGTGACAATGTGGCAATTCATCCACTCAAAGCTGCCATCTGATTGTGGCACATAGGAGAGAGAGAGAGGTAGAGTGCATAATTTCCCAAGAGGTCAACTGATTGATGAATGGAGTAGGAGTATACTCAGTTTGTTGGTTGCTATAGAGTGTAGGGATGGTTAGGGGGGAGTGTTTAGTATGGGATGCATTCATAAACTGTTGAAAAAGTGTGGGAACCTCGTGTTTGTGCTTCATATAATACATAGTTGTGTAATGTGTGAAATCATTAATGAAGAGTAAAAACTAATGATAGCCATAATAGGAGATGTGAAGAAGGCCTACTACATCACTGTAAATGATCTCTAAAGGACGTTTTGCACATATTCTATAAGAAAGGAATGGGCTGGTTACAGCCTTATTGAATGTGCAGACGTCACATGGGGCCAATTTCTTTGTAGTTCAAATGCTGTACATATTGATAGTGACCATGGTCAATGCATAAATACAAAGTACCAGATCACACCCAATCTGGGGGTTCACGCATGTTGATCATAGGAAGAGAAAACAGTTTCAGATTTATATATTGCCCAGTTGGTAACCATAGAGATTTGCAAAGTGGATGTGTTACAGTTATGCTAATGGGACTTTAAGAGGTATACATCTGCTAGGACCAATGTCATCATATTCAGATGAATGGCTATAATGAACGACGTAGTCAGATTCAACGTGACAGTATGAATGTAATAAAGTTGAGCTAGGAGAAGAAATATGTTACCCTACCTAGTTGTTAAAGCTGATTATGCATTTTATTGTCATAGGACAGTGATGGAGAGCAAGTTGTAATTCATGGATGGGGCATAAAGGACATCATTTAGTATGGTGTTACAAACAATCCTGTTCACGTGAGAATGAATGGCAATAATGTTATAATAAGTGGCATGCATTACTGTATTTTTTGACAAGGTCAAAAAATAAATTTATGGGAAACAAAGTTGGTGAAGGCCACATAATAGATGCAAATGTGTTGTAAGAGCAACCACTGTTGGCTAGAAAACTTCCAAGAGGGAAATTAGTATATGGCCTTGTTGACTCCTAATCAGGAGTGTCCTCTGTGATAATAGATAGAGGTATTGGCATGGCCATGTGCTGGAACTTGAGTTTGTAAGTTGTTGTTATATTGACCTGTGGCAATTGAGGATTTTTATAATAGAACTCATGTTGTGGTGGTTTTGTGGTTGATACAGGTACATTAGTGGAGCATGTTACATTACTTGGTGAGTGATGGGTGCTAGCAGGAAACCACCTTGTGGAAGAAAAGATTTTACCATAGTTCAGTTCATTCCTGTTGAGTGAACATTCTTGTGTCACTTAAGTAATGTAGGATTCAGTGTGGTATTGACACAGTGAGCATTGTGGGTACACTATACACCCCTGATCTCTTTTGGCACACTTTGCTGGCCGTTGAGTAGTCTGTTGGTACTTATGAATTGTTTTTTCTATTCTGGTCATTGCTGTGTAGAGAATTAGCCAGGTTGGTTACTGGTAGCCATTGGTTAAATCTAGAGTCAAATGCAGGCTAGATCTAGATTCTAATAGAGTATTTGCATATAGTACTTGGGCTTGTACTGAGATTGCAAGATGATAATATTCAAGACAGTTAGCTAAGCCTGTGTATTTTGCCTGAAACCGAGTAAAAGTTTTTATGCGTTTGAGTTTAATTTTAATTGAAGTACGATATGTGTGGTTAACTAAATGTTTTGTGATAGCGCCGTAATATGAATCAGGTAGTTGGATTTTGCCATAAGGCCATTGTGTGGTGTCAAGGTCTTTGATAGAAGCATTATGCCATTTATTAAAACTAATGAAATGATAAAGACAAGAATAGCATAGCACCTCATTAGGCAGTATTTAATGTATTCTCTCAAGAATAGACTAGACTACTCAGCATAAGTGGAGGAAATGCTCAATCTATTTTTACAATTATATTAGAAGCACATCATTTGGATTTCTTCCTTCCAATCCTAACATGAGCTGGGAACTAGCCTTTAAGATTAATTTAGTATTGGTCTATTATAGGAAGAATCTGACAGTGTTGGAAAGCTGTGCTGAAGCTAGCACAACTTGTGATTGTTGAAAGGAAGTTGGAGTGTGTTGTTTTAAACAAGAGTTTGATCTGGATGGAAAACCAGTAAAGTTATGGGGATCAGTTTCAATGTATTCGTTCTTGTAAATGGGATCAATTGTAAAGATTCTTATTGGTTAATACAATTGGATTTTCATTTGAATGCCTCTAGTTAATTACCTCATTAATGTAATTGCTAGGATACTATGTATTGACAAATCAATTTACCTGATTAGGAATGCTATGCAATAATCTTTATCCTATTGGTTCAGATCTATATTCATCATCATAGCTCATTAATTGTACTACGTTTCTAATGGTAATAATATTATTAATATCGTTATTAAGTTAATATACCTATCTATTAACTTGGCCAGATGTTTATGTTCTTTTATGCCTTCCTGACCTTCGTTTATTGCGGGTATTAATTTTGGTTAACACCCACATATGGAAACCTTGCGAATCATGAGATCACATAACACAAAAATTCCTTTTAAGTTATGTACTCCTTATGCCAGTAAATATCCACTCAAACCTTTTGGCCAAATATGGTTGTGAGTTATTGGAGTATTCCACTTTTCACAAATTTTTTGTGGTTTCATAGCTGTGTTTCATTAATGTAAATGGGACCAATTCTAAAGATTCTTATTGACTAATAGAATTTTACAAAGGATCACTGAGGCCCACTAGAATTGTCTGAACTTATCTTGATAATCTTGTATTCCATGGATGGACCAATACAATTACCTATTTAAGAAAGTTGTGTTATCAAATAATAATGGGCCTATCGGTGCATGTTCCGCTTGATCGGCTGGTCTATGTATTGGTCCGTAGTGTGGAATGCGTTAACCATGACAGCATGAATATTTCGGAAACTTCCCCACAAGCTCAATAATTCAATTTTTGAGGTTGCAGAAGGGAAATAGTTGTGACGTTCCTGGATCTTGCACACGTTTGTCAGATCCTGGGGCCAGGAGAAGAAGATGCATGGCTTATTGAAAGGGGCGCGATCTTTGGCACTTAATGAGGTAGTCGGCCGCCTGGTCCTTTCCGGATATCCCTCTCATTTGACATTTTTATATGATGTTAGTATGCTATTGTATAAGCTTCTACCATATACATTTAATCAAACTTCTAGAATTGTAATCCATGTTTTTCGGATTTTTTTTCGACAACCAAAATGTAGTTATTAGCAACAAACTTACAAGCAAGAATATATATCTCAGGGCGCCTGTATACTGTTTGTGAAACTTAATCATCACATCATGTTTACATAAGATAGATGATAAAAATGATATCGGGGTTCCCCCACATGGTTAAGATTATTTAGTATAAACAAATGGTGCAGCGGAACCCTGGGAGTATTACTCTTGATTTCTTTATGTGAAGAACACGCACGTACATACCATATATCCCGTGAAGATTGTGCTGTAAACTTTTTATTTTCATGCATCGGGTTGCTTATTTTAATAACAGTAACGCTTTTAATCAATCACCAGGTGTGGCACTTAACAGTATATCTAAACAGTCTTAAAATTTCTCATAGTCCAATATCAATTATACTTTCAAGAACAGTGCATGCTAAATAAGGGTTGAGATTTTTATTTCTAATTCGTGAATTGCGATTGCAAGCGATCGCGTAGCTCACTACTATTCCCAATTATATCACGTAATCTCAAAATTTACAAAGTCGTACTATTCCAGAGTGCCAAGTGATGCTGGAATAGCTACTTACTCGGCAACTCAACATAATATACATTATAGCAAAGTTTAGCTGTTTGGCTTCTTAATTACAACAAGGATGAAGGAAAGTTAATTGTGCTGTTGGAACTAAAGCGTTTTTTTTATGTTTTTTTTTGTAAGAGCCATCCAAATAAGGACATGGCACGAGCACTCATTAAATGAAATAATTGGCTATAGAGCCAATCAAATTACGACACAATAGCATTGGATCATTCAGACAACATCACATAATTCTAGTGGCTTTTAGAGGTCTTCTGCAAACCATTTTTTATGAACTGATCTATAATTGACACCTGCGATCAACGTATGTTGCGGAAGGATAATAGGGACAGAAACAACCAATAACAAACACGGACTCTATATTATTTTTATATAGTCTTTATATACTATTTCTAGGCGGCTACATTCTTTTTCCATTTGGTTTTGTTATACGGCGCTAAACTCTAAGTACACTCTACAAAGATACAACAACTTTGAACGGCATTTTTTTTAATACATGGGGCTTTTTGAGGTTACGTATATTTACAAGCTACCTTTTTAATACTAAATATACTTTTAATATATTTGTGTAGTATATATAAAATATTAATGTATATCTAAGCCGATAATTTACCGCTGTCATCTACAGTTTTCATAAATGTATTTATAATATCAAGTGATGCATGGTTACCGTCTGTGCCTGCACCTATAAATATTGTCAAATATGTTTGTGTGAAGAATCTAATGAAGTGCTGATCACTCCATAGTTGTTACGTGGGCGGATCTAGGGTATCAACCCGTCATTTCATGTACTCAAAAATGGCTTGCCCAGCTCAAAACGAAAACGAGCTCTCTGTGCGATATAAATTTACTTTATCTCTTTTTAAGATGGGCCATGATTTTTGAAACCTTTTGGGTCGCTTGCATGTACAAGTGTTCACACATTCCGCTGTTAAACAGCCTATCATTTCCCGTTTCCAAACATATTTTAGAATAACAGACAGCATCATCGCATTAAACCAATCCGAACCTTATATAATATAATGTCTATTATTAGCTTCTTTCTACATATTATCAAACCTATAAGAACTTTAAAATGTCAGTTTGCAAGATTGCCAGTATAATGCGTCTCTGAATTCAGGACAATTGCGTGTCCTACAAGCAGAACTCTCAAAAGCTTTAACATTTTCTTGTCCTGCATCAATTGATAATAACTAGAATAATATAGGTACGCTGTTCGTCAAATAAATTTCAGTACAACATGCTATTTCTATTTATAATATAAATTTATCTGGGCAAATCCCTGAGCGCTTTACCATTGCTTCAATTTATGGGTTGGCTGGAAAGAGCACAACAATTGAAATACCAATATTAATCCAATCAGATACGAGAATCTCCAATAAATATCTAAACAACTTAGCCATTCGCCATTCACTCGTGGCAAATTATTATATTAGTTCGTCTGGTGGCTTCTGATATATTGACAGATGCTAATGTGCTTCCATTAATCTCTGCCTAACATATCATAAACAGTGTTATTTTTTAGTAATCCGCTTGCTACTAATTGAATTAAGTTTGCAACCCAAGCAATCAGAAATATTTTGGTTCGATCGTATTTAGTCCAAAATATGAAGTATACAACACTTTTAGTTGCTACTGTTGTGGCTGTCGTGGCTGCTGACCCACCTCCTTTGAGATTATTTGCATTTACTAGCAACACCTGTACCACTACAGCGGTTCTTCACATGGAGATAGCGCTCGATATATGTATGTCGTTTCATGACATAGCACCTCTGAAAAAAACCCACTTCAAAGCGACACAACAAGGAGACATTTACACTCTTAAAATTTACGAAGATGCGAATTGTGAACAAGCTACCGCTTACGACTGGTCCTTTAAGCAAAGGGTATGCTATGACCCCAGTTTAGAAAGTAATAATAAGCATATATATCTTCAGATACTTGCTCCTCTTCCCCAACCCACAGGAAACGTAATTGGTAAACCGGTTAATCAACCTAATATTGCCAGTTCAATTCCTACCTCGAAAGGGAAATCAAATCTTTCCAGTGCTGGCCTGGCACCATCGTTACTTGTGTCTGCTGCTATGAGCTTTATTGCTCTCCTTTTATAAAGATCTATATTTTCTCGGATGATTATTTAGAAAATAGCGTACGTGACTATGCTATTTTAACTACCCAGAAAAATCTTAAATCGTTTTATATTCTTGAAATATTAGATTTAAAGAAACGCTTAGCGGAATGGGAATGAGATCTTTTAAAAAAAAAAGTAAAAATTCAACAGACACTAATAAATATAAATGGTTCAAACATAATTTTGCTCCAGAGTGAAATAATAATGGGGCTTATTCAGTCAGCTTTAAAACTAAAACATACACTTTAATCGGGTTATTACATCAGTATGTTTTACGCTATTACATACAACTCGTTCTTGACTATATGTAAAGTTAGTACCATGTTTATATTTAGAATTTATCATTAACTTTCTTATATGATTTTTGTTCAAAGAAAAAAAAAAGAGTAGATACTAGTTGCAAATTTGTGTACTTGTGTATTAGTAAGTGAAGTAGAGCCTAGGAAATGCGAATAGAAGTTGAGTGGTTTAAGACTTTTCTCCTTAATACGTAGGAATTATAATGGTACACAGTTTGTTTAATTTATTATCTCATAGACTGATAATTATTGTCACCTATAACTCTGGTAGTTTAATTGGCAAATAGATCACATGCTTTATATAACCTTTTATAGCACTGGTATCCATAAGCAATTATCAATGGAAAATCCAATTTAAGCTAAAAACAAAATTGTTTAAGATTATATATAACTAATAACTATCAATCAACAGTACTCTTTCCAGTAAAACAGAGTATTAAAGAATTCTTTCTGCAAAGCAGAAAGGGGTAAGTTTGGCAAAATAAAATGTATATTTATGCAGTTGAAAATTACACACGCTGGTGTAGGTGTAAATTAACTTTTAGACATAAGCCTAATTAGGGATTATAGACATTACTATTACCACTGTAGCGGTCACAACAATTTACAAGGGTAGATTAATAAGATATCAGTGAAAAATGTTAGTAAGACTCATCTAAACCCTAGTGGAGGATCAGCAAGATGCCAAAATACTATGGACTCTCCATCGGCAGATCACCCCACAAACGTTGATGCCACTTCACAACCATCCCCATATATGTATTTTTTTACTATGAACAAAATTTTCCATCAGAAATTGTGATCACAAGTGAACACCATGATTTTCGACCACCAATTGCATAATCTCATACTTCCTTAGGTTTTAACGATTCTGGAGTGCCAAGAGCAACTGGAATAATGACTAAAATGTAGTATCCTAACAAGGTATTTATTACAACCATATTTATGTGATTTTTATTATAGGGTTTAATTTCTACACAAATAAGTTAACATGCAGAAGTATTGGAAACAACCAGGAAATATTAATAAACCAATCGATCAGCCAGCTGTCGATCAGAGCCTTTAAAATTCTCACTATAAACAATCTAGATCAATTCAATTAACCATGCTCGAGGAATCATAGATGAAACAAGCATTAATAATAAAATATAAAATGTATCTGTTTGAATTGAACCTTCATTCTGGAAAAACCCAGAATCGCCAACTTGGACAGAGCATTCCTTCCCATAGATTCTATTCTAAATTTATGAAGAGATTTTGCATATTCCCAGCACTAAACAAAGTTACAGTCATTAACTATTGCACTCAAGTAGAAGACCCAGTGAAAGGAAAAAATCAGACCTCAAACAAAGAATTGACCTTCAACAACAATTTAACATTTTATTGGAATTGACCAACTTCAAATCACTATATGTTTCATCAGCAAATGTTTGCCAGTTGAATGCGCTGTTAAATAAAATGTGATTAATTGTTGTACATATATCATTCGAGATTAAATAAAAGCTATAAGAATTGACTGTATCCAATTGATCACATATATATCAATTTATAATGGTGTTAGAATCTAAGTTTTTTATTGTGCTTAGATAGATTATTGCTTATCATTATTATTCCATTTCTGTACTCTGTTATATTTGATTAGGAATTGACTTCCAACTCTGGGCCCATGAAATACAGCCAAAAGTCAAGTCCTTTCCTGAAATAGTATGAATTTTGTCGCAATCTTGATCAAAAGAGGATTGTTCCTGTAAGCCTGTCAATCCAAGGTAATCTTTTTAAAAAGAGTCAAGATCCAAATCTGGTGGGAGAGAAGTTTCAGTGGGCAGATTATTGTTAGCTGTGATAGATTTCAAAGTCAGTACAAAGCGTTACTCTTATTTTCTTATCTATTCTCACGAACTGGGCATGAGTGAGGGGAGTTAATAATAATCTACGTTTGGGACACATTATGTTTTTGGAAGAACTTATTTTTTGGCTTCTAATCATAATTATAATAAAGAAATTACTTTTACTATATGCTGAAACAGTTATTATTTGTAAATGTAATTTCCAGTTCCTCATACTAATCTGATATTTGATTATATAGTTTTTATTGAAGTTACTGGCCTACAGTGACGTTACATAGTCCTAACAATTAAGCTAAGGGTTGAACTTTAGGATGATTTTCACTTTGTAAGAAGATGTTCTTATTATTGTTACACCTCTTACTATTCTCGTTTACTTGAATTATAGCTATGATCCAGTATGGGGTTAAACTGATGCATATGTAGCACCTCTTACTATACTCTAACATTTAACTTAAAGCTAGAGTAGTTCTTCTAATATCTATTATTGCTTATAGGCATTAAAATAAAAAACCTAAAATGAATTTCAAACAAATCATTATAAATGTCTATATATAAGTGATAGAGTTTTAATTGCAATAAAAATACCTGTTAGTAAATGTAGCACTGCTAAAATAATGAATTTTACGTAAAGGTTATTCTTCTTAATTAACTAGACTCATACCCTGAGTAGTGCAATGTTTTTACCTTCCTCATCTTCTGCACACACATAATACTTGAAAAATACTCATAACATAAGCCTATGCTAGCCAACATGACAACAAATCTATCTTATCTCTAGATTGTTTTTGGTAGTTTTGAGGTTGATAATTATAACTCCAACAGGATTTAAATGTTTACGTATTCTCCTGAACTTGGAAGAATTCATGGAGAAAGAGACTGTGCCTTCATTGATGACTCTGATTAGTCCATATTAAAGGCTCAATCCATAAAAATGTATAGGAGTAATTGTTCCTGTTCTTTTATAGAATCCAGTAATATAATCAATTGGTTAAGGTTGAACTATTATTGAAGCAAAAATGTTAGGTGTTTTCGGTTAGGCACAAACCAATCATACTGTTTATTTAGGCATTTCGTTATCCCTATTCATTGCTGTTTAAAATTATAAAGAATACTAGAATAGCTAGTTTTATTTTATACTTGTAATCAGTGAGAGGCAAGGTATTTGAACTCTATATAACAGAGCTTTCTGTATATTAAATGTTACGTAACGTCCCTGATTGATTCTGGTGTATTTTCATACATCATATAATGAGGTGCTGGTGCTTTCTATTTCTACTGATAATATTATTATTGATAACGTTATTACGCTAAGTTGTCTACACATTGACTTGTCTAGTTGTAGAAAAGTGTATTCTATAATAATAATACATAAATAATAACTATGACGCTTACTATGTTAAGATACCAGGTAAGTTATAGCCACAGGAGCTCTGAGTGCTCTGAAGTCGCAGGGACCTTTGGAAACATGGGATTGCATGATGTAACTGAAGATCATAGGGAATAACGTGATTACTTGTAATTGCAATTCCCAATCAGAAATAGTTGTTGCAACATGCTATACTTATTAATTAATTCAATAACAAGTTGATGACAATCAATCTTCTTATTGGTCATGACTTGGCAAAGCATTGGTAAGTCCACTAGCCTATAGATTGGCTTTCTATATGTTAATTATTTGGAAACCAATTATAATTTCTGCACCAAAGCCTATTGGTTTATTTTAGTCTCAAGAAGACTGATGGAATCAGAAATACTACTTTTATGTACTGGTATGCATATATAGTAGTTTCCAAACAGCAATAAAGCGATTGTTCTCATTTATTAAAATTCACTGTTCAGACACGCCAACAAATTGGATCTATATTAGCTAAATCATTTCTCAAAAATATTTACACGTCATATTTTTTATTGATTTTGTGTTCTTTGAATCTCAAGTAGTGGAGATATATCAATTAGAATCATTGCTAGCAGGCCAACCAGTCAAGCCTAATATTATAGAACTATCAAAGGATAACTCTATGGTTTCCATTTATAACTATACTGAGTTCAACCATACTTATTTTATGTATTTCAAATTACATGATAAGAAATTTAAAGCATCTTTGACCTCAGAACAACTATGTTAACTTATCCCTTACCTAGTGATAACCACCTAGATCGATCAGCTTGTAAGAGAAATAAGCATTATAGGTTAAATGGAAATTAATGCAACAGATGCTAGTTTTATTTCTCATATGGTGTGAGACTAATTATTCTGTGATGATTGCTCTAACACCGAATGTAAGTTATTTCAAACTTAATGAGTTTTTCCTTTAGAATACCATGTCCTATGCGAATGATCAGCATAAATACATGCACAGTATATTACATTACTTAAGTTAACGGCTATTGAATAGACATAGTTCAACGGTTTTATATATATTAGTGTTTTGTTTTGTTTACTAATATAATATATAAAATATACAATACTCATGAAATTCGATCTAGATTGTAATAATCTGGAGTTCAGTCCAATTAAAAATTGGCCATATATGGTCTTTATATTTAGGCCATTAAATTAATATTTTGATATCCAATCAATATAACAGTTTCTATACTTAAAAAGATTGTTAAAAAGGTATCTTTATTCAAATATTTTTTCATATAGCTATAGGTAAGTATTTAATATTATTAGTAATCACGATTGCATATGTAGTTATGTATGTCAATTTTGAAATGATTTAAAAGCAGCAGAGCCAATCATACCTAGTTATAAACACAAATGTCTTTGTACTTACAATCGTTCCAATAGACTACTATGCATATGACCTGAAATACCATCGCCCTTCCCATATTGTGTAAAGCGTATTGAGGCTCTCTATGTGCTTGTGGTCTCCGACCGGCCTGACTATGAAGCTATTTTGGTTCAGACTACATATGCAATAGCAATTGGTAAGACTACTAAATAATTATAACTATATAAATAATTATAACTATGTAAAAAAATATCCAATTTAAATAAATATCCCCTTTTAACAAATATATATATATATATGCAAAATAGTCTTAAGATACTTGTATATTGATTCGTTATAGTTATAGGACACTGCCCACGACTTATTTTAACCAATATATACAGTCAGTGTTGGCAGATCTAACTAGCTACTGGTATATCTATAACTGATTTCAAACGATCTAATGCAGGTGTGCATTGAGATGCTAGAAAAAGATATTATTTAATAAAGCACAGCCACCACAGGAGTCTCGAGTATTATTTTGGCACAAATAAGTAATTAAAATCAAATATATACCACAATTATTTATTTTATAGTTTTGATGATTTTATCCGGAAGGAGGCTTATTACAATAACTCAAATGATGAACGGGCTGATTCAATGGAAAGTGTATTAAATGTGCATTTATTTTTTAAATGGACTACAAGAATATGTCAGGGCTAGCAAATACAGCTCGGGGACCTGGACCGTATATATATGTGTAACATCAGGATAGACTAGGAACATGATGAAGTATAAAACCAGAGGAAGAGACAAACTGTATAGTTATGAATGAAAATAGGAGATAGATTTTAAAGTGTAAAGACCTGTTTATGTGTACAACACCATGCTTTCTCTATTACTACCTTATCGCTAACCTCTCTAAAACCTTCAGCCACAAGCCCCTTCTTTCTAACCATAAATCCAAACAATGATCGTTCACACATTTACAGGCAATGAACTATATATAAAAATATAAGCGAATCCCTAATGCCATACGGTTATTTAAATAGTATTTTTCAATTGTAGCTAAAGTAAAACGAATAACCTTGTAACCATATATATATATATATCAAAGAGTATATCTAATATAGTGTACCTAAAATCATCAATATATAGGACAAATAATTATAATTACTATGCTTTGTATAAAACTATAATTACCTTGGTATCTATAATTCTTATAAACATGCATATGTTAATGTGCTCGTGTGGGTCCATATATATTGTATTGGTCTACAAAGGTATTTAAAACCGAAAGATTAGGAGCATGTAATTCATTCTTTTGTAGTTAAATCCAGTATCCAGTAAGAGGAAATTATAAAAAGAAATAAAAAAGAAAACCAAGAAAAGCAATAATATGCAAGTATAAAATGGTTATGACCTATATAGCCAACCTTGATAGCACATTCTGAACACTGCAATAATGACATAAATAAGTTTAAAACGTTTCATCCTCCTCCATATCAGCCGATGCAAACCCTGGCATATCGGTGGCTATATGCAATACCGAAGTCTGTGACTGAGAAAGAGCCGACGTAGTGGCCATCCAGTTTTGCAGCTTGGCTGTGTGCGTAGCCAACATTTGTTCTTTTCTTCCAATGCTTGCTTGCATCAAGGCTATCTCCTGGTAGGGAGAGAGGGCAATAGGGAGGTGAGGGTAAGTCTTTGTGGTTCTGGAGTATATACATGTATAATATCTTGTTATGTATGTATGTTGTATATTAAGGTTAGATGCTCCAATGAACACACAGTTTTATATTTATATTTTCGCTATTTGTCCTCAATTTGCCCTAGATGCTATTTAGAAATAATAAATGGGAGAGTAAGGTGATGATGCAGAGAGGAAGAGAGAGAGAGGATAGTCTGAAGGGATAAGGAGAATGTTGAGTGAATAAATGTGAAAAAAGAATGGAGAAGAGGATATAAAGAACAGAGTGGGGATGAGAGGAAACAGTGTACTTAAAAGAAAGTAAACCACAAGGGTTAGATTATGATAGTGGTAGATATATATATATATATATATATATATAGGTAGATAGGTAGGCACATAAAAAGTAATAAGCTAAAAACCTACCTCTCTCAATTGATTACAGGGATGCTCGGCACATTGCAGTTGGATGGTAACCAAGGCATTGTCTAACTCACGGGCCACCTGAAAGAATTCTTGTATCCTACTCTCCACATCTATATCAGGGTAGGTAGGTAGGGGTGTAAGCAAGTAAATATATATATGGCTGCTTAAGTGTCTTATTGGGTACTTGAAGTGGCTTTTGTTATACTTGTAGGGACAGATGATAAAAGGTTTATACAGGGCGACAAAAATATATATAGTTTGCACCGTAAGTTATGTGGTGTGAATGCATGATTTGGAAGCAATAAAGTAGGACTATTGACCAAGTATAGGCACATGCCTATAAGTAGTTAACTGAGAGGTTTGGAATAGAGAGATAAAGAAGGAAAGGAAGACAAATTGCCCAATGTGGGTATTAGGGGAGGAGACAGAGAGCGTGAGAGAGGTATGGGTATAGAGAA
>NAOQ01000077.1:29125-43095 GCA_002751075.1 Ichthyophonus hoferi | reverse complement strand
TCAGGGAATAGAGAGATAAAGAAGGAAAGGAAGACAAATTGCCCAATGTGGGTATTAGGGGAGGAGACAGAGAGCGTGAGAGAGGTATGGGTATAGAGAAAAAAACGAAAGGGGAGATGATAATAATATGCTTAAAGAGTTAGATTAACATAGGTGCTGCAACTAGGTAACATATACATATAAAGGAATAGTGTGGATTAGAGAATGAGAGAAAAATAATTGGATATATAATAGTACTAAAATAAAATATGGTATAGTTTGAAAAAGAAGGATGAGTAAAGGTAGAAATATGTGATGATAACAAAAAAAAAAAAGAAAAAAAAAGAAAAAGGAAATGAAGATAGATAGCGTGGTCACGTTATATATTTCTTGTCTGTATAGACATATTTTTTATCTTAGGTGATCTTATTAGACATACATATATTATCATTGACTATTCTTTGGTTGAATTTCCTGTAAGCACTACTATTAACAATATTGGTTCGAATGCATACAGAATATTAAAAGTAGTACTATAGCATACCCTGCTTATACTGGTCTATTTCCTTCCTATTATTAGGAAATTTTCCCCTCTTAATCTCCTGTGGTTGTGTGGTAGTAAAAATACTATCGCGTGTGTGTAATTCGCCACTGAGGGGTCGAAGGGAAGCCTTTAAGGTAACGTCTAAAGAGTCTAAGAGCTGTAGGTTTATTACTGGCTCCATGGTTATTATATTTTTAGTTATTATAGTACTAGTTATAGTTATTATAGTTATAATATAACTATAGCTGTAGTTAATATGGTTGTAGTTATTATAGTTGTAGTTATTATAGTTACAGTTATAGTTATAGTTATAGTTATAGTTATAGTTATAGTTATTGCTATTGTTATTGTTATCGTTATTCTTATTATAGTTGTAGTTACTGTAGTTATATATAATATAGTAGTTATAGTACAGTTATAGTTCCTATACTTGTGGTTTCTGTTATGTTGGAGAATTGCCCACCTATAGGTGAACATTAACTGACTTTAAATAGCATGGAGTATCATGCCATACCACTACATAACTATGCAATATCATACGGTTATAGTATGAGTTTATAGAAGAAAATAAAAAATAAATGTCCAATTGAGTTCTATTATGTAATCTATACCAAATATATCGTATAATCCTGCAATATCTTTTTAATCATGTCTTCTCATGCCAATAGAATGTGATGTTATATATTGATGGCTCACAAGCTAAAAACGCATCATCTATACATGAGCGGCCGGCCCTACACTGTATAATAAATAGTAATAATTACTGTACACTATGGAGGAACATGCTTGTCAGGCAGAGTCCTGTGAAATACAAAACTGTTTAAAAGGTAATAGAATACCACCTTACCACCTTTACCAACTTTACCTCGTGGTCTACATTCTGTACTACCATTACTGGACTAGTCCCTTTACTATCAATACCACCATGGTTTCTTTTATTATCAGCCTATGTTTTGACTACTACTATTACTATAGCCTTCACTATTACTAATATCACATGCTTTTTAAAAAATTCAATTTTTTACTATTCCTTTCACGTACTTAATTTGTCTTTATTGCTTATATTGATATAATCATACTGGTTAGTATCGTTCTATATTTACCTTCTTTCCTCTCATACATATTCTCTATTTATTTCCAATATCCATGTCTTTATCATCTTGCATCATGATCAATTTTCCCCTCTCTCCGATATCTTCGTTATATTATAGCTAGTATGTCTAGCTGGGTATATGAATACAGCCCACACTTACTACATCTTGTAGTCTATATAGACACATCCTATTAGGGTCTTATTCTACAGCATTCAACTCTCACCACACTCTCTCCTTCCCTTTTTCTCAATTAATCCATAATATATACGCTTGGAAAAATAAATATATAAAAATATACATACTAACATACATATATGCAGACAATGACTTTCAACAATCTGCATGTGAACATGTAATTGAAATGCTAAAACAATGCTGTGAAAAGAACAATGCTTGGACAACATCACGCTGTTGTGGTGGATGGAAAAGAACTAAAAGAAAAGAAAAAATAACATCCTAATTGTTCCTGTGTTAACGTTAATGAAAACACATACTTAAAATTTATAAAATAATATTTTAGGTATTGTGTTGGGATAAATTAGTAGTTAATATAGTTAATAATATAGGGGTTTTCGATCCAAATGATATATATCTATGATAGTTTTCGTGATCCGATACAGTCTTCGATCAATATGATAACTTCCTAGATCAATAGGAGAACATATAAACTGAAAAACTTTACGTCTTTTATTGTAGTAAAAAAACTGTTGGTTTAAAAAATTTCTTGTTGTATGCATATATATATTGCATTATAATTTTGCTTTGGAAAATTATAATATGATAGACAGATTATATAATTCGGATCGCACAAAATTATCATTTTGATCTTTGATCGACAGATCTATCATTTAGATCGAAAACCCGATTTATATCGAATTTTGATGGCGTTTTTTGTTTCCACAGGATAAAAATGTTATGCATAGCATATTATTATTATTATTATTATTCAAATTAAGGGTGTTGATAGAAAAACTGGTTCACACTTTTTTGATATTTGTCTAGTAATAATTAAAAATAATCGTGGCATTTATTTAGTTTTAATGGAGCAGTCACAAGACACAATTGAAACACAATATTGTATGGAACATCTCTTATCTTATATATATATATATATATATATTCTCTGCTTGCAGTATTTTCCTGCTATTGAAGAGGATTGAATAAAAAGTAACTACATCATTGGTTGTTATAGTAAATACTTCACTGATTGCCAGGGGTGGTTTCTTGATGTGCTTTGATTCCCCTTTATCCATTCATTTCTCTTTATGTGGAGTGTCTCCGGTTGATAATCATTTGTGTGTGCATATCTCTGTGATATATTTGGTCAGTGACTTACTTAAAAAGGCTCTGACACATATTTATCTATATAAAATACCACATTATACTATGTACCATACCATACCATATTATACCATACTATGCTATACCCACAACCCTACCCTGCCATACTATACTTTACTGTGCTATACCATAACATATCCTACCCTAACCTACCCTACCACACCTACATATCATACTCCCTATCTTCATTTCCAATGTTTTACCTCTATATCTTTCCATAAAGCAATAATCAACTAATACATATACACACTCATATAAAACTACTATAGAGTAACTTCATATTATTGTGCTTTATGTCATTGCTCTAGTCCAGATCTTTTGTAACTGTAGGACCATTTCAGTTCCGAGTACTATTATATTTTAAACCTTTATTATCTATGCATTCATATATATTATAGTTGTATATGGTTATATGTGTGTCACTATTAGAATACCTCGACTTAATCTAAGAGGTATTGATCAGTGTATTATCTCTGTAGGGATTAGTAGAATATATGGAGACAGTATGGTAGTAATAATAATAACTACTAAATATATTTAAGTTCTAAAGTTTTACACAACAGCAATACTAATTTTTTTTGAAAGTTCTATGACTTGAGCCATTTCTGATATTCAAATATTACGAATTCTTTAGTGAACTAATTAATTTTGCTAGCATATAAACAATACCTACCTATTCTCTGTGTGAAGGGGACTGTCTAAGAATGTCTTCATTATCTCTTCCGGCTGTGTTATAAGAGGGAGAGAGAGATATATATATATATATGGATATATTAGAGTATAGGAAAAAGGTAAAGATGGGTAGGTTGGGGTTAGTTTTGCTTGATGATTATTAGGTGTTTATGCTTATATTACTATGTCTATTTTCTATTTTTTACTATGTATAATAGTATTGACCGATGTGAGTTAGATGTGGGATGGTGTGGAGGAGAATAAAGAGGGGAAAGGAGAGAGGGAGATAGATAGATATGGAAAGAGAGAGGGGAAATATATGAATGAACCTGATATCTAGTCAATGAACCCAGCCTATAACCAGTGATGGAATACAGATATTACCTGTGATCCTAATGCAATTAAATGGCTATGTATCTCCTTCTCCCAATGGGTTATGCTCGATACATCTAGCTGTCTAGCCTCGGCTAATCGATTAAAGCGATATAAATAGCAGTACATTTGATCAATAGGAAGGGTGGAAATATCCGTTACCTGGGAGATAGAAATGGATTAATTGGTAATTGTTAAGCTGGCCAATAAAGAGATATCATGTAATTGATAAAGTGAGAGTTAATGGTATAGAAAGAACATTATAATACGGGAATCATGTGAAAATAAATATAAACGTTTGATTGATGGAAAATTAAAAAATCAACAAATGATCTGCGGGGGTATTAGGTGTATGGGGCCATTACGTTAACTTATCTTATATTTTATAACATGCATATTTTGTTGTGAAATAGTTTATTTAATACTTAACCAATGGTGTATAATGTTATAAATAATTATGAGTCTAATAATCAATCATTGACGTTTCTTGTCACCTTATACGAGGCAGTACGTTATTATTGTATCGTGTAATATTCATCAACCTGTCAAATATAACCATGTATACAACATAGGCAAATTAACTATAGTTATAATTATCTAGTCAATTATTGTTAAGTTCTAAAGTATTATATGTATATCAAACACTATTTAAAAAGTATCAAAAGATTCTGTCTGAGACAGACTGGAGACTTTTGATTCTGTAGTGAAACCGAGTAAAGGCTACACAGTTTTTATTTTAAATTGTATGTTCGCCATAGTCGGCTGATGTCCTGAACATGTGTGAGATAAGTGCTACAAAGCCTGAAATCGACAATAATAACTACACAATAAAATAACAACTACAACACTGGAAAATATTAACTTGAACACAGGGAGATATTATAATCTCTAACACAATGAGGTATTAACTACAACATAAGGAGATATTAACTACACCGTAATGAAACAATAACTACAACACAATATTTATAATTATAATTACTATACAGGTTATAGTTGTTATATATATTAAGCATAACCACTCTTACCCCTGGTCCCATACGAAGTGTAACCAGATCAACCATTAAGAAGGCAAGAGACTCCACAGGGTACCTTGTAGTATCTAGGATATGGTCTCTTTGAATAAAGGGTATCCAAGATACAACGGAATCTACGTTGAATATTGATTCTATTGTATAGTATAGCAGTATTATTAGTAGTAGTAGTATTAGTATTGGTATTAAAAGTAATAGTAAAAAAATAGATAGAAAAACAACA
The DNA here is from genome assembly GCA_002751075.1 of Ichthyophonus hoferi. NCBI lineage: Eukaryota > Ichthyosporea > Ichthyophonida > Ichthyophonidae > Ichthyophonus > Ichthyophonus hoferi. The sequence continues at coordinate 37,836 of NAOQ01000077.1, read as the reverse complement.
ACTTACAACAATTACTAAACCGACCCCACAGCCTCATAACGCCAAAACTCTCTAATCCCAACTTTAACCCTATCCCTCACCCACCTACCTAAAGCAATCAGGGCATTATCTCCTATCTCATGATACTCAGACAACAACCCACGAGCCATACATCTGAAAGCATTTACTACCTTTACACCATATCTACCCTTTCCTTCTCCCTGCTCTATATCAGCCATCATTTCCCTACCAAGCATTTCTTTATTTCTTACGCTCTCGCTTTCCATCTCGACCTCGGTCTCCCCTTCTTTCTTCTTTTCTCTTTCCTTCTCCATTTCCTTTTTTTTCTGCTCTTCTATACAGCTCATCTTATTACATTCTTTTCCTCCTTCTCCTACCACACTATCAAGATAACTAGGTGATAATTTAATCTTAGTACAATGTGTTACAGACCTATTAATTCTATTAGATAATAGAGGGGAACTGTCAAGTGATGGTGTTATTGGGTTAATTGCGTCAAGTGAATTGGAAGTTAGAGCCAATAATATAGCGTTATACTGATGGTTTTTATGGATATTATGAGCTGTTGCAGGGTTCAAAACATGCCATTGAAGTGGATTCTGTAGAGAATTGTATTGACATTACTAGTCATAATTTAAAATTTTGCGTAACATAGCATAGTTGATAATCCCAAAACCATTGAGGTTTGTTGAATAAATAATAAAGGGAAATATGTAATTGAAAAAAGAAAAATAGAAATAGAAGAGAAAAAGCAAGGAAGCGTAGAGTAATAAATACTGGGTTATTAATAAAGAAGCAATATAGACATATGGATATATATTAATCTATTTATACACAGGGGTAGTAGGTTATCGGATGGAATAAAGTATATTGTACCATGGCAAAATATTAAACATTAACTTACCATATTACTGTAAATATATACATATTGACCTATCCATAACCTACCGTATTATTGTAATCGTATATATATTGATCGGCAGAGAATAAAAATCCTGGCTCAGATCTACTGGGAGGCTTGGTAGCGAGTAACATCTTGATCGTAATATTATTCCTGATTCTTTATCAACGTTATTAGAATGTACATTATGTTATATACTAGAATGTATTGGTTATGCATATTATGGTATATATTACAATATATACTATAATATATACTATTTCTTCCATCTAGCATTACACTGTATTCTCCTATGCAAGCAAACTATCCTGAAAACTGTATAACTCCTATCAATCTATCTTTTCTTTGTCTGCTGTGTAATTAAAAAGTATTAATATTAAACAAACCAACATATAAGTAATATAAAATATAAATAAAGGCATATTAGATATAATATTACAATACAAAGGATGTTGGATATACGAAGAGACAGCTTTGGTCTCTGTGACCGATATTCATTTTCAATTGAGGGAATAATATTAAATAATTATAGCTATATAAAGAAATGTCCCAATTAAATAAATATTCTTTTTTCTGTTGAATAAAGTATTTCATTTTTAGTTATTTCTGTTTAGTTCCTTTCTCTCTTTGCATTATGGTTTAATCTAACACTTCCAAACATGTTGTATCTTCAATAATGGTTGGTACAAATATAATTTATTACTACACACGATTTTGTTTTTCCGCAAACCAACCTATTGTATATCTATATAATTAAACCATTAACTAAAACACATAAAAAGGGTTTTAAACTAAACTGGACGTATATTGATTGACTGTAACAATTGTAGATATAAAATTGCATGCTAATAATTAATATTTTTACAATATTATAGGCTAAAATAGCAATATTCATTTGAAACTATAAACGTGAAGAGAAGTTAGTCAACCAAATAGAAAATAAAATACAAAGCAATTCTTACCAATCTGCAATAACAATATGGATTATTTAGGCTTCAATATCGACTAATTAATTTTAATTTAGAAAAAGTGAATAATAATTAATAGTTATAATAATATATATATAGTAAATGCAATCGTGTAAAATACCCCAAATAGTGCATGGCCACATGCTAAAATGATAGTTCGTCAATAAAATAAGCTCATTTCTGTGCTATCTAATTATTTCCCTATCCTGCACTCAATGGATACGATTAGAAAGCAATGGACCAATACAATCGCCTCTAGATATTTTAAGATTAACTGTGTGAATCATCGCGAGCCAATAGGAACATTACAAATTGCATCCCATCAAAACGCAACATATACACATTTTACAAAGATATATATACATACATACATATATATATATATATATATATACATGCAGACGCATACATTGTGTTGAGGTGTCAGTAATCTTACTTTCCAAGGCCAATATTAAATTGATGGGTTAGATTTTTTGAGGTATCTTGCCACTTACCTATATCCTGTTAAGAATGAAATTTAAGCTAGCCACCAATCGGACAAAATTTTAGCTTTTGTCCAAGTATTTCAGCTCCCGCAAGTATTAGACTGAATACTTCATGATGTCTTGCACAGGATCACATTGCTTATTGTTCGTTTTGTATTGTACCTCTAAATATTCAATAACGTCTACAATGAGGTGTCAATCGGCTTGTAAGAGTTAGAGGCTAAATAATGGCAATTAATTAAGTACATAGTGTCACTAATTTCATTTCATTAAGACTAGATAGCAAAGAGAAGTCTAGCACGGAAATTCACCGTGGTTATTAGGCAGTGTTGCTCATTGGTTTCTAATCATATGTATTGATTCATGATACAAACAAGATACGTAACAACAAAATGATTCTTTGAATAATGATTGAAATTTTTTTAAAAAAAAAACACAATTAAGTAGAACCCCTAAACGGAGATATGCGTATATTGGGTGTGTATTACAAGTCAACTGGTATTGACCTGAGAATACGGGAGAGATGAGCTCTACACTAAAGAATTACCATTGTTACTTTTTCCTGTCGCCAATTTTTGGCCTCAAGCAGGCCTCTTAGACCTCCCTGAGTTTGTGGAAAAGAAAGCGGCAGATTCGTCCAATGACAGCAGCAACAATGAGGTACCTGTAAGGCTGGAAATCGCGGACCAACGTGCACGAGAGCAATCAAGTTATGAGCCTATGACAACAACAAGTGGCCCTATAAACATCCTACCTATAGTTAACCCACAGGTGCAAGACCCCCCGTACACAAAATGTGATTCATCTTTTGGGAAAGAATCTACGAATGGTATGCCAACTCAGGGGTAAATTAGTAGTATGGATGGGGATAAAAAGATTTGGGAAGACAGGCGAGATACTCATGAAAAACATGGTACTGAAGATTCAATTGAAGTCCATATAGTAAGTAGATCAATGATTGTGGCTCAAGGTTTGTTAATTGCACAATATTTTAGTTGCATAATGGTTTAGTTGTATAACATCTTCCAACCTAATTGATTTTTTAGCAGAAAGACTGTAAGTAGATATCCAAGTAAGGTAGCTGACTAAAGAGCCATCCTAGAAAAAAAATCAGTATAAATATAAACGACAATGATTAATAAACGCCTCCGGTCCCGCTTTTACAAACGCAAAGAAAATAGCAAAACACGAAGTTCTCGTAAGCGCATATGAGAAATACTTCGCATTTAATTAGATCTTTGTAATAATCACATCGTTATTACAATCTTTAATCCACCGCTGGCACTTATATACGATGAACAGTGTTTAGACCTCTCACTTGTTCAGAACTTAGGGAACTGTTTACTAACATTAAATAGCGACAACAGTTATTATTTATATTGTAATATATCACCTCTTCCTGATCGATCTCATTAGGCTATTTTCACATTCTCATCAATGCATTTATCCCTTCTGAATTAGAACTGAGATATAATTACTACAGCCAGTTACCTAGAGAGTTGGTATAAGGACCTTCTATAGAACATTTAACACAACAACTGAGCCTTAAAGACAGATCTGATAAAGTAGCTATTCCTAACGCTGGTCAAGCAACATTAACCACTACCAGCTATACAATTGAAGATCCCGACAGCTGTGTACAAGTCGATGGAACTGACGCGAATTCTGATAAAGTGTAAAGTGTAAAGTGCATTATAAATATATTTATAAAGTCAGCCTAATATATTGTCGTGGACCACTGCCTTTCCTTGGTTCAATTTTGATCAATCCTCTTAGATTAGTATTTAATCCCAATCAATAGATTCACCAACTACTTTTCTAGACAGCATATGCCATAGTAATTTCTAATAATACTAAATGATTACAGCTATTTATAAAAATATCCAAATGAATTAACTACTTTTTTTTTAACCCAATTTAATTCGGGGATTATTTATTTATTTATACATACTGATATCATGATTTCTTTTTGCTTCTCTGACAGAAAATTAAATCTAAAAATAACCATCTAGGTCGACTCTATCTAGTATGAACTCCCTCAACTTAGAAATGAATCAGAGGTGGGTAATTGGAGGCATTTAAATTGAGCAAAAAAAAACAATAAAAATGATCAACTGCCAAACCAATACAACAAGGATATTACGTTTGGTTATTCATAGGTTCGAGAAGACATGAACTTCCTAATCTAAAAAATTCTTTTGGTAAAATCTTTTGCAAAAGCAATCTTTTACTGGCTTCCGATTAGCGGAAAACAAGCCAAGATCTTCCGAACCTAACCTAATACGGATCTCGAACAACGGGACTGAATATAAAATGTCGTGATTTATATGATTTATACTAAAAATTGGTGTTTCAGTCATGCGACTTACGGCCAGTTTAATAGCCTTTTCACTTGCCCATGTGGGCATTGGAGATGTATCAGTAATCCAAATTGAATGTAAGTAATTATTTTAAGTCTAATGTTTAATATAGGACCCTTAGTCTATACATATCTAGAGTTGAGGTTAGATTGCAGCAATAATTAGCATCCAATTTATTCATTTTTCCCGGAAGTTGACATAAAGGTTTTATGGTCATTTGTATGAATTAAGTTTCTTAAGATGAGGCCTTTAGATTTAAATGTGTTTTTGTTTTCTAACTACAAATCCTATTATGCAGTACATGGACAACCGACTACATTGTCTTCTACCTCGAGTGAGAATACTGTAGCCTCCATGGCTATTGATGGTTATAACAGCACATGCGCCGTAGCAAACGCTAACTTACCATACTCGTCATGGTGGAGTGTTGACATGGGTGCCGAAATCACTGTCCATACTATTAAGGTATTTTACTGTAATAAATATTTACATACGTTCCTAATGATCGACATACAAATGTCAGATAGCACTAGTTCATTTATCTTTCAGTGACCTCTCTTGGCTCATTATGTGGCAAAATTTAGATTTATAGAGCTTCTATTTGACATTGGCTGTTGTCGCTTTAAACGTAGAGAGATTTATTGACCTTATTTACTTTACATATATTGTATGAATAGCTATATATGACAATCTTTAAACTATTATTCCTTCCACAGATTACCAATAAGTTAATGTGGACTCTTTGTATTGCAAATCTCATGTATACTGTGGATGATAAACTTTGCGGCTTCAAACATGACTATGATTATGATTCTTTGACAATAACATGCGACAAACCTGTGACTGGCCGAGTTTTGAAGATCGAGCGGGAGAATGGTTGCGCGGAATTGTTACTTGCGGGCACTTTCTCCCTATGCGATGTGGCTGTGTGGGGAGTCAAAACGGCTCCACGTAAGTTAACTATTGTATCTTTATCTGACTCTATGCTCAACCAAATCTATTAGCAGCTCTTTACCAGCATTTAGGAATTTGTTTTTACACACTCTCTCAATTATAACTGAAAACTGATAGGCAGTAGTTATGTAATATGCACACTTTTCTTACTGGTACTAGCATGCTCTTGCATATATTTATAAATATTCTAACCAAGTCAATCTCCAAATGCAGAAGAAAAAGTAGATGATATACCCCAAATTAATTGTAAGTATTGATTTTGGCCTGATGCCTAATGTGAGATCATTGGTGCATATGCCTATCTGGAGCTGACCTTCCATTGCAGCATGAATTAACATCCAGCTTGGTCATTTTTCCTAGAAATTGACATGCAGGTTTTATGGCTATTTGTATGAGTTGGGTTTCTTGAGGCACGGCCTTTAGATCTAAGATGTTTTTGCTTTTTAACTAAGAATCTTATGATGCAGTATTTGGACTTAGGGCTGCACAGGAGTCTACCTGGAGTGAGGATACTATGGCTAATGCGGCTATTGATGGCCGTACCGACACATGCACCGAAACCAATGACTATGTATCAAAACAGCCATGGTGGAAAATTGACCTGGGTGCCAATACTACTATTCATTCTTTTAAGGTATTTTGCTGAGATAAATCTTTACATTCATTCTTAATGATTGACATACAAATGTCAAATGGCATTAATTTATTTCTCTTCCAGCGACCTCTCTTGGCCGATTATGTCGTGATATCTCTAGGTTTACAAAGCTTCTGTTTCACAATATTGGCTATGGCCACATTACATATAGAAAATTATTGGTGTCATCTAGTTACTTTACAAACGCTCTATGCATAGCTATATATGACAGTTTTTAAACATTAATTCCTTTTATAGATCACCAATCGTCAATTCTATGAGAGTCGCCTTGGAAACGTTGAAGTTACTGTGGATGGTCACCCTTGCGGCTCTAAGTACCTAAATGGTGATGCCTATTATTTGTGGGTTACGTGCGAGAAACCAGTAACAGGCCGAGTGTTGAAGATTCAACTGATGGATGCTCCTGTAAGAGGAATTCTCACTTTATGCGAGGTGGAGGTGTGGGGATACGTACACGGTAAACGTAAGTTAACCACTGTATTTATCTATATATGATTCCATGTTTAACAAAGTCTAGTAGTAGCTCTCTGCCAATATGTAGAGATTTGGTTTTATCAATTTCTCAACAATAACTGAAAACTGGTAGCCAATATTAATATAATATGTTTACTTTCCTTTCTGGTACTAGCATGCTCCTGTATATATTTGTATACATTCTAACACAAATAATCGTTAAATGCAGGTTTCCTAGCAGACCCTGTACCCAAAGTGGATTGTAAGTATTGATTTTAGCCTGATTTTCGATGTTAGATCATTAGTGTATATGTATATTTGGAGGTAGCCTTATACTGTAGCATTAATTAGCATTCCAACTAGCCATTTTTCCAAGAGGTTGACTTAAAGGTTTTATGGCCATTTGTATGTGTTGGGTTTTTTAAGGTGAGATCTCCAGATTTAATGGTGTTTTTGATTAATAATTAAAAATCATATTACGCAGTAATTGGATTGATGTCTGAACAGTCTTCTACCTATGACGATGATGGAAAATACGCATCCTCTGTGGCTATTGACGGCAATACCGGCTCATGCACCTGGACCAAAGAGGACCTTACAGATCAGCCATGGTGGAGTGTTACCATGGGTCGGGAAATTACTGTCCATTCTGTTAAGGTATTTGGATGAGATAAATGTTTAAAAACATTCCCGATTATTGGCATACAAATGTCAAATAACAGTAATTCATTTATTTTTCAGGGACCCCTCTTGGTTCAGACTATCGGGCAATATCTAGACTTACAGAGTTTGTTTTCACATTATTGGCTGCGGTCGTATTATATATAGACACTTATTGCTGTCACTTAGTTGCTTTACATATGTCGAACGTATGCTATATATAACAGTCTTTAAACTATAATTCCTTCCATAGATCACCAATCATCGTTTCTTCATGAGCCACCTTGCAAATGTCGTAATTACTGTGGATGGTAATCAATGCGGCCCTAAGTATGTCTATGCTGATATTAATCATTTATGGGTTACGTGCCCTGAACCTGTAACTGGTAAAGTGTTGAAGATCCAACTGGAGGATGCTCCTGTGCAGGGAATTCTCACTATGTGCGAAGTGGAAGTGTGGGGATTCTAACATAAAGGTAAGTTAACCAATGTATCTATATCTGACTACATGTTCAACAAAGTCGTCTATTAGTAGATCTCTGCTGGTATGTGAGAACTTGTGTTTATACACCTTCTCAAAACATAACTGGGTGCATATTTAACGCTAAGTTTTATTTAGTTATTCTATTCTGTGTTTGGCCATTGATTTATTTAATTTCATATTCTAACCATGACTTTTTCATCCTCTTAGAGGTCACTCAGGATATGAGCCTCAGCCTAGTGGACGGGCCTTTGTTGTAATATTAGTCTATCAATTGGATTTATTTAATCATTTCATTAAAATAATGACCCCAGACCACTAGTTGATTGGCTAATCTAGTTCCGTCTTAACTGATGCTCATTAGACAACTAGCGGTGCTATACTTATAAATAGATATTTCTATCCGTTTAAAAATTTTCGGTTAAACTTTTATCCCATAAACTTTAAATAGATTAGTATTTTGATTGGTCCTAGGCACGGTCATAGTTCAGTCATAGATTTAGTCTCGTTGATATCTGTTACAAGATCGCTAACCACTGGTGAATAAGTAGGCTCAATCTTGACCCAAATAATAAGTAGACCAATTCTTTTCATAAAATACAACATATGAACATGATTACATCAACCTAAATAAGATGTCATAAGCCAATAGTATTTAAGTATTGTAGCAAGATCAGACAGTTCTAGTGGGTCTCTTTGACCTATCATGAGCTGGATTAGCTAATATGAGTATTTTATGATTGGCTTCATTTAGTGATTGACACACATATGCGGTCACGGAAAATACGACATTC
>NAOQ01000077.1:3978-28756 GCA_002751075.1 Ichthyophonus hoferi | reverse complement strand
TCGTATCCGTACACACAAAATCTTTTGAATTCTATTTGTCCGCTCACACATTTGCGGTTACGGCAAATATGACGTTCTTGTATTCGTACACAAGAATATTTTGGATTCTGTACACATCGTTATTGCAGTGTCTAATTTACCACTGGCTCTCGTAAACGATAAACAGTCTGCGAACCACTCACTCGTTCCGAAGTCAGAAAACTGCTTGCTGTCATTATATAGTGACAATAGCACTTATTTACATGATAATAGCCCCACTAAATGATCGATCTCATTGTAAAATAACAGCATTCGCACCAAAGCGCTTTAATGCATTCATTTCTTTGGAGTTAAAACAAAGGGATAATTATTACAATCAGTTACCTAGAGAATTGGGTTGTGGGTCTTTAATAGAACCTCTAGAACAACAACTGAGCATCGAGGACAGATCCGATCAAGCAGCTATCACTCCTACTGACCAACTGACGATAACTACTATCAACAATACAATTGGAGATCCCAAAGCCTGTGGGCAAGTCACTAGAACTACCACAGATTACTATAATATCCTTGTTTGATTACGAATATGGGGAAAGCTCCATATTGTTACTTCTAAATATACTAATGTGAATTAACTGTTTAGTTATGATAGAAGTCGAGGTTTGATCTTGTATAATCAAAAAGAACTACAAGTTCTGTTTTTCTAGTATTTATATATTCTTTCTTTTTACTTATATTGATAAGAATAATATTTACTTAAAAATCAATTTAGTTGATCAAAGCACGACTTCTATCACAACTAAACAGTTAATTCACATTAGTACATTTAAAAGTAACAATATGGAGCTTTCCCCATATTCACAATCAAACAAGGATACCAATGAGACCACCTGAAAGGGATCTCGTATAGAAAAATGATGTAAAGACTCAGCTGGTGACATGGTCATCATTGATGTCTCAAACCGCACTTAGGTGCAATTTTCTAGGTCTCAGAAAAGGTTTTTTTAGCCAAATTGAGATCCACAGTTCCTTACAATAGAACGAGTCACAAGCGTGCTCTAACATATACCCCCACCACCATCCTTCGGTACGTGCGAGTGAAGCAAAAGACTAAAGTCTACATCTCCAGTGATTGCTCTGACAACAATGGGAATACGAATCCTCAATTCATTCCTACAAAGCAGACATCTAGGACTAAAAGGACAATATTATACAAACAAAAGTGAAATTAGACGTTTATTAGGATTAAGAAACGTATGGGTATTGATCCTAAATACCATAAAAAGTATCATGACACCATTACTTGCCAATCAAATTATTGCCTTTCCCTCTAAAGTAAGTAGAAAAAAGTGGATTTTACCCCCGCCTCTCCCTATGAAAACTAGTGAAAAAATTGAATATATTTCAGTAGGAATAGCCTTACTGCCCTAAGTAATAAGCAAGTCTATCTACTGCTTGCTCTTCATTGAATACTAATCATTACTGTGGAGTTTACCAATAGCTTAATACGTACTCTTATTCTATTTTGGCACACACTAATTCAGGCTATAATAACTAAACATTAGCTCCTCTATTATATTATTTCTTCATTAATATTAATACATACATATATATGCGTATATATATATCCGCTACAATAACAACTCAAAACATATTTAGTATACTGATTTAAAATTCTCAAATGTGACAAGGCTTACAGCACCAGGCTACCTGTGTCTAGGGTTCATTGTATCCCAACATAAATACGTACAGCGGTACTGATCCACATCATAATCTCTATACTTGTAAATACTTCCACACAAGTGCAAATAACTAGTTATACATTAAACACCAATTTGATTGTCGTATTATCTTAATAAATATTCTGAAAGTTATGCTATTGTACACAGGGAATGCAATGCTCGTAAGGAATTAAAATATACAGCATGGACATCCTACAAGCATGTATACGTTAAATAGTTTTAGTATCATAATAGTGGAGATAAGCACGCATTCGACTCTTCTTGTGCGTCCACCATAAGAACTACCAGATAATTACCTTTGGTTATTAAAATATTTTTGACAGTATTTAACTAAAACTTAAAGACAGTAGTACTATCCTATCTATACCAGAACAATCTAGATACATATTCTAACAAGTATATTCGCATTTCCATTGTAATACAGGAGAGGTTTCGTTAATTGCAGTAGCTACGTTTACGGATGCGCTTGCACACTTGATGCATTTGCCAAGTGCTGCTAGTGGACAGGCCTGTCGGTATATGTGTATGTGTATATGATATGCATGTGTGAGTATAGTTGTATGTATGTATAATTATGTGTATATATAATATGTATATGTACATAATTTAGAGAGATGTCAGTAGGGTTCGGGAAAACAGTGAATCCATATCTCAATTCATGTCCAATGGAAACATAGCTTTATATAATATATAAACCAGTACATGATAGTTATATTGCTTGTTAAACTTAATAATGTATTTGTATGTTAATGATAGAAGCAATATAACTTAACATAGACAACACAACAACTATAGCAGTATTTTTAAATACCCATAATAATAGTTATATGGAAAAGGAATAGATTTAATATAAATAAAAAGGTGAATGATTGGATGGCGAGAACCAATGATAGCGTTGAAGATAAATATGTAAAAGAAAATAAAAGAAAGAAATAATTATAATTACAATACAAATATAATATAGCCGATATCATCCCAATACAATCAGAATAGAATGATTATTTGTAGACATGTGTATGTATTAGTACATAACACCAAAATCGTATTTCTTTAATATCTTTTGGACTCTTCAATTGGCTGAATAAAAGAATAAAATATAGTAAGAGATAAAACGACCAAGAACGTCTTTATATATAGTTATATTACTATAGTTCTATTGCATTCCAGTAACTGTATATAATTGCATTGTATTACACGACAATAACTATATGATTACACTACATTATACTACACTACTTTACATTATATACCAACCCACCTTGCTAAAGTCACACAGGCCCCACTCTGTTTTATCTTCACTACAACCATATGCAGGAGATTTTACATCTAGGATGGCAGAAAATTTAAGATAGGAGATAATACGCCTTAGAGTCATGTCTTTGTCAGGGGCATTAGGACAACACTCCATATTCCCCCGGATAATACTGATGGTCTCACCAAACCCTAGCACGTCTGCCATGGCATCGTGGCAACTGGATAGGTAAGGTGAGGGAAGGGAGGGGAGGAGAAGAAGAGAGGGAGAAAGGGAAGAGAGGAATAGAGACGGGGTTGCTTGTTAGTATGTTTGTTATGGTTGTAGTAGCTACGAATGATATTATTAGTAATAGTTTTCTTACTATTATTAATATTTTATAGTACACCTATAACCAACCAACCTTATAGTGCTTGATGGTAGATTGAACTCTACCTCTCCCCTTCTTTTAGGACAAGGTCCCCCAAAGGTTCGTGGAACAGTCCATAGCCAGAGAGCCGATATCCAGCCTAGGATAGGCTCATTTGATACTCGCTCAGGGTTGTATAGCAGGGTGTATGTATTGCCAAACACGAAGTTGCTAAACCGGCCCTGTATATGTATATATATATATGTGTGTGTAGAGGTAGGAGTGGGTGTAGGAGTTGGTGTGTGAGTGGAAGTGGGCTCTAGTGTGTAGTTATATAGTCAGTGTCCAGATCTCTTGCTCGTTCAGAAGTCAGAGAAATGCCTACTAACATTAAATAGTGACAATGGTTATTATTTACATCGTAATATATCACCTTTTACTTATCAATCTCATTGTGCAACTTTCACATTGGCACCTAAGCGAATCAAAGCATTGACCCCTTCTGAATTAGAACCGAGGCACATTACTACAGCCAGACAATATATATGTGTATTATATATATGTATGAGATGAATGTGTTAGAGCGGCATGTTATATGGTAAGGGTACATAAAGAGGCATATATATAAATATATCTATATAACTATACAATTATATGTGTATAGTACAATAGCAAATGTAGATGGATGGAATAAAGTACACGCAAGCCAGCCGAATTCATATGATGCTAAAATGACAAAGACACATGTCAACGCACCAATGCAACAACATATAACAATATAGGGGAAAAAGATTGATGATAATAACACAACATGATAATACAGGAAATAAAGAATGACAATAACAACACATTAACACAACATATAACAATATAGGGGAAAAAGATTGATGATAATAACACAACATGATAATACAGGAAATAAAGAATGACAATAACAACACATTAACACCCATTATCTATCATATTACCCTACTTACATAGTTTACATTGCCAGTCAACATCATAGGTCCTCTACCATGGTAGCTCTTTCCCTCCTTACAGGGATAGGCAGGCTGGTCGGCAATAGTTACATCTTTACTACAGTAGTTATTAGTAGGGAGAGCCTAGTGGGGAAGGGGATAGATAAATACCATAGATGTAGATATCTGTTAGTATATGCTATGTAATTATTGTTCTTATCTGTCTATAATCATAGTAATTACAATTAAAATTGCCACAAATGATTATTAATGAATAGGGCATGTTTCGGTTGTGACTATCAGTGGATTGTCATACCCTTTTATTTGATGAATGTCATTGGATCCTGGGTATAACGATTATGACTGACAGCCGTAACAAAAAATCAATAAAAAAGAGGGAAACTATTTGATAACCATAATTAGTCTATCATTTAGTATTTTGATTGGCCTAACATCTAACTGTCTGACAATTTCTACTCCAATAACCATCGTTATCATAATTACACGCCAATCAGCACCTATCCCCATGGTTACTCCCACTTCGACAGACTAATCACAACGCACTATACACATATCATATAATATATACCTTAATATGGGTGCATCTGTATATAAATATATTTGTATATATAGTATAGATAAAGTCGGAGAAGTAATAACAAGACGGTATAAAGGTGTATTATAATGTATATCGTTCCTCACCATAATCCCCCAACATACATACCACCCTACCACCCACCTACCTTTTGCTCAAACATAGTAAAGCCATTGCTACTCTTATGTGAATGAGCTAAGAATGCAGCAGCCTCTCTCCTAGCCTGCTCAGGCTCCCCAGCACAGAATATATTAAACGCGGACGGCCTAAACTTTATTGCGTTAGATATATCTGCATGCAGTACTCTGGCTGCTTCCTTCCCTCTCAACCCATTGTACATCATTAGGCTAGGGGGGGGAGTGCCATCGGGAGGGGTATCCTGGGGGCTAGCCTCAGAGCTTAGCATTAATAGAAGACTGCGGACTGATACAACGCGTCCGAATGCGATCTGTATGGGTCGAGAGGTGGATAGTGTATAGGTGGGTAGGTGTATTTAGTTAGGCTTGTGTGGAGTAATATTGGAAAAGAGAGAGAGAAAGAAACAATGCAAAATTGTGATTGGGTACAGTTGGCCCTATTATATCATCACCTTCCTTAATGGACTCATCCAGATCGTATTAATTATAAAATTTTAACGACCTCTCCTAAATGGTTCAGAAGGTTTATAATAGCGTTAGGGTCACAATACTGGGTTTAATTGTATAATCTCTATCAACGGCATCATATGTTTTGCACATGCCACCTATCGACTAGAGGTAATAAAAAATAACAATAAATGATTGGCCAAGAGTTTATAAATCATATATACCCAATAAAATCATTCATAGCTTATCTGTCCTTCAATAGGTGAGGTACCGTAATTATAATTATATCTGCCAATAAAAACTGCAGTCATTCCCAAAGCCAATCATTCTTCCACTTTCCATCTCTAACTATTATCGTACACAAAAGACTACACACCTACATACAAATGTATATATATATCTACATAAACGTCTTAGCAACTAATACAGTTTATTTAAAATTATTTTTAACTAAATCATCTCTCTACAACATGAAGCCATATCCTGCCATCCATCCCACCCTTCATAGACTCGACCCTTCTATTGGGTCCATAAGTTAGCTTTACTACTACACTTACCTCAACAGTTTTATTACCTATTGACGTTGTAGTGTCATCAATAGCCTCTGTAGAATTCAATGGTAATATAGGGCTACCAATGACCTCTGTAGGAACCAATGGCAACGTAGTGTTGTTAATAGCCTCTGTAGGAACCAATGACAATGTAGTATTGTTAATAGCCTCTGTAGGAACCAATAACAACGTAGTGTTGTTAATAGCCTCTGTAGGAACCAATGATAATGTTGTGTTATCAATAACCTTTGTAGGAACCAATGAAAATGTAGTGGTATTAATAGCCTTTGTAGGAACTAATGATAATGTAGTGCTATTAATAACTTTAGTAGGAACAAATAGCAATATAGTGTTGTTAATAGCCTCTATAGGAACCAATGACAATGTAGTATTGTTAATAGCCTCTGCAGGAACCAATGACAACGTAGTGTTATTAATAGCCTTTGTAGGAACCAATGACAATGTAGCGCTATCCATAGCCTTTGTAGGAACCAATGACAATGTAGCGCTATCCATAGCCTTTGTAGGAACCAGTGACAATGTAGCGCTATCTATAGCCTTTGTAGGAACCAATGACAATGTAGTGCCATCAATAACCTTTATAGGAACTAATGACAATGTAGAGTTATCAGCGATCTCTTTAGTAGTCGGTGATACGGGGAGACTATCAATTGTCTCTGTCTTTGTAGCAGCCAATGATTCCATACGACTAACTGTAGGGTTACTACTATGATCTTCCATGGTTGTGGTCATTGCTTTCATTGGTCGGGTTTGGATCGCTTTGGTAACAGTACCTACAGCTACAGTCGTACCAGGTAGCACATCTGTGATGGTAGTGGATTTATATTTAAACATGGCATGGTCACACGAGTTTAATCTATTTATAAGCCGTGATATTTATTAGTAACGTTCTATTTGTCCGCAAAATGCATGGCTAACTTTAGACATTCTACAGTATATAAAAGAGTGTACATAGGATATCAACATATATACACCAGCCAAGAAATTCAAAAAGTACATTGCTTGGTAGAGTATCACTAATGTGCTAAGAATTTTCTTTGCTTTTATGCACGTTACCTGTTTTCATAGTCATTGGTTTCTTAATAGGGGTAGGGGTAGATAACACGGTTGTTGCAGTAATTAGTTTCTTGTCGCTATAAGCTGGCTTTGTAGGCAACGTCACAATGCTAGAGACTACACCAACTGTACCACCTGTACGAATAGTGGTGGCAGTGGTAGGTAAGGGACGTGAGGAAGGCACCACTGTCTTTGTAGAAGACAAGGCACTGGTCTTTGGTTTAGGCTGGGGCTTAATGATTGCTTTAGTAATCATGGGTACTGTAACAGGTTTGGCACCGGTAGCTTTGCGACTGGTAGTGGTCGGTGTCGATTTAGGTTCAATACTGTAATAATGGGTTGGTTAGTATGGGTAGAATTAAGATAGTCTGATCATAGGTAGAGGTCATTATAATATTATAGTATAGTAGAGTTCGGTCTGAGAGAAGGATATATATATATGCGACATTAGGCACTTGTTTAGGTAAGGATAATTTAAGGCTAGATATAAAATGATAATACAGTACTATATATACACATTCATATTTTGATTAATTGTTATATAGCATATTGTATATTTAAAATTATATATACCACAACGTATTATATAAGCATAAAATACCTATACTTAATATATAATAATAAAAGTATCAAGATAATATAATATGGAGATGGTAGGACGGCGTATTGTATAATAGAGGGCTATAGGATATAATCTAGCACAGAATGATTGTATCGCACAAAACCATGGTGTAATGCGGTATATTACAATGAATAACAGTAAGTCAATAATAGATCATACTCTAAAAAACCACCAAATAATCAATGACCTAACGCCAATCAGAAGGGAGATAGGTTTCATCAATGAGGCATTGTTAATCTTACATATGCATGTATATGTATACATTATATGAAAACTGTTCCCATTTGATGATAACATAGTTGGATAGTATGGTGACTAGAGAGAAATTAACAGCGTACTGAGACGGTCAAGAAAGGGATGTGGTTGTCGTTATGATTATTACTGTAGTTACGGAGACTAAAGAAAGAAAATGAGAGATACGTACGTACATATATACATACATACATATACACATCTTATAGACCGAGTTAATAAAATATAAGAAGAGAGAACAGGAAATAAAAATAAAAACAGATTGATTGATGTATGCATAGATGTATAGAAAGAGATATGATATTTGAAGCAAGAAAATGCGTACGCGTCAAAACCAGGGATGTGAATCTTGCTGCATTGGTAGTTGCTTGCTGCTTTTACAAAGGTACACACAGTGCCCGTGCAGCAAGCCTGCGAGTAGGTAGGTGGATAGGTGGGTGGGTGAGTGAGGGAGGGGAGGGGAGGAGAGAGGGGGAGATGTGTAAGAAGATGTGATAGTGTACGATAGTTTGATTTTTTGGTAGTATGATAGTATAGAAAGATGATAGTATGCTGGCGATATGAGTTGATAGTGTGGTAGGATAATATGAGAGTGTGATATATTTGATATATTAGTAATACGATAGATAGATATGAAGCATACCAGTACATGCATATATATATATTAATTGATGTAAAATCCATTTACAATATACATACATGCGTTGTAAAAGGATCACATATCGCACTGATCGTAATACAGCCCTCTTCCATACTGGTCCCTACGGCTGCAGTGTCCAAAAAATCAGGAACATGTATAGGCCCTGTGGTAAGATAATACCATTACAAACCATTAAAATAAAATCTTTATAACGATATTTATGATTCATATTTATAATCGGAGGAACGTTTAATCCCACCAATAAGATTTCAAGACCAATTTGAAAAATCTATTTACATTGGATTGCATGCACTAATGAGATATATTATGTATGAAATTAAAAGGCAGAGAACTAATAATGACAGTGTTACGTTTATATAAATTATAATAATAAACGTGTACTGGTTAGTTAGGTTAATCATCTCCTACGCATAAGTATAGCAACACCAACAACTTATTACCTAACCGTGAAAAGGAACTATATATATATCTCTCTCTTTCTCTCATCTACATTACTATCACTATCACCATGCTTGTATACATGCTTTTACCACAAAACACACCCACTTGGATCTACATATAGTATACAAATATAACGAATTATACTACAGGATACACAGGTAAATAACATTATATAATACAAGAGAAGGCCTAAAAGAAAACTTATTGAGAGTAACGTATAGGTATATATGTATATATAGGTATATGAGGTAAATGTATGAGATACAAGCAAACACAAAATAATTATATTAAAAAACACTTTGAATCTAGAAAGAAGAATGATACTTGTAGAAATATTTGTATATATATAAATAAGATATTGTTAATAAAAAATAAAATATAAACATGCTTAATATTTATATGAGATATAAATTACTATACAAAATCCTTACAAACATATACGCACAGAATAGAATAACCATCACACAAAAAAAAAAGTACATAAGACAAACATGCACATACCTTTCTTCTTCCCATCATTACTAGAAGTAAACCCTAATGCACAACTAGTTATAATTGTCACTACCACGAACACGAACACTATTACAAGACACCGTTTGGCTTTCCCCTTGTCCACTCTGTTATTAGCCCAAAAAAGTCGTTGCGACTTATATCTTTTAGTATTGTTATTAGTTGGTACTTCTCCGCTCCGAACATCCTGAACACTACTATCCGAACCCCAAAATAAAAATCTGTCTGATAATTTGTCATGATCCACTGCATTGTCATAGGAGTGCCGCCTGCTGCCTCCAAAGTCATAGAGACGTTGCTCGTCGGAGCTACTGTTTGAGTCTATTTCATCATCTCCTAAATAATCTTCGTCGTGGACATTCAGTTTCTGCATAAGTGTAGACTCCCCAGCTTCCATTTGGGGACTTTCTGTAACGTGCTTTTTGCTAGATCTTTTTTTATTATTGAAGTTAATAGGCTTCCTTGTGGGCGTCATTTCTAAGCTTTGTTCTGATTGATTGTTGTTAAATGTGTCCTCGGTTGCAGAAGTTATACCATTTGAATAGTCCTCCTGACGGGAATTTATGATCGAGTTAAACTCTTCTGTGGGTAAGGCTGTCCAGCCGGGTTTATATTCCGCCATGTTATATTGTTATATAATTTTAAATAGTGTTATATAGTTTTAAATACTTCAAAATTTCAGTACCTAGTAACCATACAGTAAACGTCAGACGTGAACTACCTAACTATTTAGTATAAATACACAAATATAAATACATACTGTACAAAATTAAATAAATACTGTAGTGGGCTACGCTATATTTTTCGCGAGTAATAAATAGCAAATCGCACCGTGCACTAGGATAATTAAGTAAAGCCAATGATTGGTAGCTCTTATGATAAGTTTTTATGAGATTAGTGGATTAGTGCTTGACCTACTATTTTGTTATTATTATTATTTTCTAATATAGTTTTATAAGTTATAAAGCATAATTTAAATTAATAAAGTAATATTATATTAAATATATTTTATATACTTTTTTAGGTATAATCATGTATAAGAATAGAATATAAATATATTAAAAAAAAAAAACATTAAAAAAATGATTTTCAATTATATATACAATGGTTGCAGAATTAGGGGATATTTTCATCAATCACTATACAGTTATTACCATTTTTTTTTGATTGCTGATGTGTCATCTATAAATTATTTACTATTAATATTAATCTGACCAATAAGACGTTTAGTTAACACGATCAGAATTTTATTGTTAGCTTAGCTGGAGTACAGGAATTTGAAACAATACTACTAGTAATTACTATTAGCAATAGTAATTGGTAAATATATATAAATTATAATAAATATTAACATATTCTTACATATAGTTACATTTATGATTATAATTATATTAATATTATAGAGTAAATTATTAACTTGCCATGTCAAATTAAGCGTCAGTATTCAATCCACTTGAATTACTGAGAAATTTGTACTCCCACCCATAGGTTGTATTGTATATTCATTCTTATTACAATTAACAAGGTTATTAATATTTTTATTTTAAAAATAACATCTTTCTTTTAGTGTAGAGTATTGTAGTAGCACAACGAACAAAGAATACTATTATTAAACTTCGTTCTTGGAATTTAGTCACTTATTCTATTAGTTGCTTATTCTATGTATTAGTTATTTGTAAGATATTTGTAAGATATTTACACATTATTTATAAACCAATAAACATCTTACTGTAGGACCGCTAAAAGACGGCCTTGTGTATACCGACTGATATCCTTGTTACCTTCAAAAAACTCCGTTGTATACAAATAATAAAATATAGTAGAGTGGAAGCCACATCAAGAGAAACATTGATTTCTAAATACCTTAATCTTGTAAGCAACTATAAACTGATATAGTAATAGTTAATATGGCATTGTCATTTGATAATTATAACATGTCCATGGATTTGGATGGTGGCCCTCTTTTCAAGAAAAACAATGATGAGGTATTAAACGGTTATCAACACTCATTATACTTTGAACTATGATTATTACTATTATTATTATCTCTTATTAAGTTGTATGTATGTATGTATGTGTTTAAAGGATACTTTGAACTTGTATATGCTAGGCCTAATATATAATATATTACCCCCTTAGTATGTGATTGCACGCATGTTATTGTATTTAAGAATAAGAAAAATAATATTTTTTTGTAATCCGTCTATTATATATATTACGTACATACTATCATACCTTCATGCGTGCACACTTGCTATCATATATACATACATGCATACATACTATCATATATACTATCATACTAAGATATATACTATCATACTATCATACTATCTTATTATCATGCATACATACTATCATACATATATACATATATGCATACATTTTATCATAATATCATACATGTATACCTACATACATACATGCCCATATACATAAACATATGCATACATTCTATCATGCATACATACGTACACACATGCAAGCAAATATACTACTATTCATTCATATTGACATATGTACAAACTTACTTACATACAGACCTACCTACATACTATCATAAATACATACCTGCATTATATCATGCATATTATCATCCATACTATCATACATATACTATTATACCCACACATACTATTCACACTACCTTTTATATCACTTATACATTTAACCTATACCCTTAGTCTCTCTACCCTTTAGTCACCCCTAATGACGCCATGTTTCAACTAGCTAAGGTGGATTATGCTGCGCCAGCCCCAATACATCAAATGACTGTATGGTAAGTTACTATGTTTTTAGTGAAATCATATTCTTTGTGTGATATATATATATATATATATAATAACAATAAGAGTCCTAATCCAGTGTTTGGTCTGAATGGTTACTACGCCTACTTGATGCCATATATGTAATTGTATTTATTATACTTAACGTGCCAATAATGGCCTATTTTTTGAAAGAAAACATATTTTTACTTTTTTAAGCACAGAAACATGTATGTATATGTATAGGTATTCATTCTAAGTGTTGTAATATTTTTATTTATGGTTAAGCATAGGTCTAACTCTAACACCACATTGAGTGGGGGTATAATATTAAATGAGTGTCCATTATGTATTTTACAATCATACGGACAAGGTAAGTGGTTGCGTGATGATGGTTATTGGGTTGAGAATACATATTATAGAGATTGATTATGTTATTGTAATGGTATAATGGTTTTATTTTATAATATTTTATGCTATAATTTTGTTTTATATTATTTTATTACTTTATATTTTATGATTGTTATTGTATTTGAATTTTTTACATTGCTCTATTTTCTATATCCTTTTATATTTTCTGTATTATCAAGCTATATTAGCATACTATAACCCCCTTTTCATCTCCACACATACCTATAACTAATGTGTATCAACAAATTATTAGTTGAGCAATAGAATTTATAGATCAAGACTATTTAAGCAATTAATTTTTCTTATCAAATTTCTGGTGGTGGATCTATCCTCGCTTGGGCCTAGTATGGTTAAGTCTGAATTATTATAGTCGTATAGAGATATATGAATTTATTTAGTCAATCAGAGAGACATGCTTCCAAACGCCTTGGACTCCTTACATAAGGGGTGGTGTGATCAAATAGAGACCACCCAATGCAGTTTTAGCAATAAAATTTAATTTTAATGTCTATTTTTAAAATTGTAACGTATAAATCCTAGACAAACCGCATTATACTTTCTCCCTCTTTGAATATATACTTGGCTGGGGGAAATACAGTATAGCACATTTACTTCTTTCTATTGGCGCAAAAGAGATTGGATTACATGATCCAGTACTAATATGTTATATATCATTTATGATATTGGTGGGCGTCGATGTGTAAAAATGTAAATAGCCATTGTATATTAATGGTCAAGGAAGGTTGCTGGCATATATATATACTACGTATCTCAAATTAGTTTATCCAATTGGATTTTTTTATCAATATTTAAACTGTTTTATAGTGTATTTTTATTTGCTTCCGTATAAATGCTAGTAATGCATTTATTGCTTCCACATTATATTCATTCTTGCATATGAGTTTTTAAATAAAAAACTTTATTGGTTTACATTTTATCATAGGCATGAAACTTACAAGTAGTCAATTAGATTGCAGTTATTTTTAACTATTTAGTCACAGAATTGTATTATATAAAATGGTAACCAGTGTATTGAGCAATACTGTCCATGATCCTTGCCATTTGGCGGTTTGAATTTAACGTTAAAATGTTTCAATATACTTAAAGCTACAAGATGGGTTAGCGTGTTTTCAAACTATATATATAGGTGCCTCTTATTCTACAATAATGCGTACATATTTTATAATTACTTTCCTTCATATTTTAAATTTTAAATAATTTATAGAATTTGCATTTCTACTAATACATGCCATGTTTCCTATAATTTTCAATATATTTTTTTCGAATATTCAATAGGATTAACCGTGTATAATGTAATTTACCGTTGTATATTTGTATATGCCACTAAAATCTGTATTTTTTCCAATAAGTAATTAAGACGTACCCTAGATCATCTAATTCAAAATTCAAAAATTTAAAGGAAGGAAAGGATGTTCAAGCTCATTGAAATGACTTACGTGACTTTATTAATACTATTGAATAAGCAATATAGTAATACAGCCACTAGGGTATACTATAATAAACTTTTATAGGCATACATGCAATTATACATTCATATACGGAATCATAATAATAATACTACCAATATTAATCATAATATACATATGTATATATATATGAAGCCAACAAGAAACTGTAAAAACTATAACATTACCCATCCATTCTTATTGTTACGACTACTTCTTCTTATCCTACTACCTACCTACCTTAATATAATATGGCCATACTAACTAACCTAAATGTTGTTTTCTTTACCCAAATACAATTACCTTCATACCACATCTGCTACTACCTATCTCTATTCCTTTACAGTAACAATATAGTCATTCTTGCTCTAACTAACTGCCATGTTATTCGAATTAACTTGGAAAATCCCGCAAATATTGACGGTAATAACCTCCCGTTATGTGATCCTTTATTTTAATATTTCCTTGCACTTTAATTATATCACGTTTATGCAATCCTAATGTACCATAATATATTTTATTTTAGTTAATGCATTGGTTATGTGTCTCCTTTATATTCACTGAGATAAAGTGTCTGCTCCAATTAGATTTCTTACTTATTTTATTAAGTTTGTGACAACTAGTTATAATAACCTTACAACATTAGATTTATATTTATGTATTTATTTATGCACATCTATTCATTTATATATTAATTTATCTATATACGCACGTCTTTATAGACTCATCCGTTTGTATATATATAACTGCCTATTTATATCCATACATATCTATTTATACATACATACGCACATACCACCTATTGGTATATATTCACACATGCACCTACCTACCTACATACTATCATACTACTGTACATACATACATATATTAATAGGTATATGCATATAGACATATCTACTATCATGCTACTATACAAACATACATACAAACATACATACCTAATAAATATCTACATACATACATACAGATATTGAGCTATCTAAAAAGCCAGGTGATGCTATTCACAAGATATTCTCAAGCCCCACAGGGCAGCATTTAATTTTCTCTATGGAGAATGGGTAGGTTATTGCAACATGTATATACCTTGACCATGTATTATACAGACTGACATTGTTTATATATGTAGGTATGATTTTATTCGCATTATCCTGTTGTTTATGCACCTGCATATGTGTAGGTTTGTACATCGATATACATAACCTACAATTTATATAACTACTACTTGTTAAATGTGTCGATGCCAACCTGTATAGTAATTATTTTGCCTATTTTCAGTGTGGTATCCGACTATTGCAAGTAGAGAGAGTTTAGAATATGAACTGTATAGGTTTTATTTAGTATCACTACATAAAGAAAAATCCAAGGGTGATATAACTATATAGAGATAGGGGAAATAGAGAGAGCATACATACATACATACATACATTGATATAGAGCACTTAATGAGTACTAGGTTACTAGATTATTGTTTCAGATTATAGTTCAGGAGCAATAATAATTAATATTACCATGTCTAAGAGCTAGTCAGTTAATATACCGTGGCATCTGACTAAAACATGTGTAAATATACAGGGACAATTATTATATATATGGCACGTCTATGAAGCCTAAAGTTCTAGCAAAAATGAAAGTATGTAAGACCAAAATGTGTTTCATTCTATGCATGTTTCTATGTTATTGTTAATGGATTACTTCTTAGTGCATCTAACTCTTATTCCACTTAATGATTATACGGTTATACTATCCTTCTATTGTTCTCTTTATCTATTATCCCCATCTACCTATTATACTGCTTACTTATTGCTCTATCTTCCTACTATACTATCTACCTATTATTCTATATACCTACACCTATACATATCAATATTATATCTTGTATATTTAATCAATCGTTTGTCTTAAAATGTAGGGTCACTTAGCTATTACCCATTGGTTGCTGTGAGTTGAAATATATATATATATGATGCTAATAACTTATTGGTTTAGGGTCACGTGTTAGAGTCTATTGCATTTAACAGGGCCAACGAAACAAACGCAAGCACAGGAGAGATCCTGATTGGTACACAGCAGGTAACCTACATTGTTATATTATTAATCATTGGTTATTTACTTTACTTTTAAAATGCACTATATTAACTGGTTGATAAGCTTTCACCTAACCTTTATTTTATCTGATCCAATTATATCATATTTTTATATATAGATATGATAATAGGGTTATATTAAAATTATTTGTTGTTTTGCTTTTACAATGAACTATATTATCTGGTTGATAATATTTGAATTAACTTTTTTTATATCTGATACAATTGTATCATATATGTATATATGATATATATATATGGTGATAGAGTTGTATTATTAATCTTTTGTTATTTTGTTTTTAAAATACACTTTACTAATTAGTTGATAGGCTTTGACTAGATTTTCATTTTTAGTGATCAAATTTTATTAGATATATAATACATATCTATGGTACATTGGTGCACAATGTGACTAATAATAGTAGTACAATATATGGGTTAATGTTATCGGCATTCAGAGATTGGTTGCCTGTATTTAAGGGTTTTCCTTTGAGTATTTCATTGGTTGAACAGTACCAGAGCTTTGTATGAGATAATCAATTAAAAATATTCTACTCAATGGTTTAGCTGTAATGATTTATATTAGTAATAGTATTATATTCGATATTAATAATAGTATAATATTCTATATAAGTAATAGTATCGTATCCTATATTAGTATTTTTATAATATTCTATAGTAATAATATTACAGTATTCTAGATTGGCAATGGCATATTCTATTCTTCTATCTTAGTTTATTTGATTGGTTCTAACATATATATGACGCCACATGCACGTATTTAATTAATTAGCCCTGCTAATTACAGGGCCTTATTTTTGAGACAGAAATAGAACCCAATGGGACAGGGTACTTTACAGGGAGGGAGGAGAAGTATTTTAAACAGGTATAATGATTGGGTTATTGCGTTAAAAGTCATGTGTCTGAGTTATACTATGTTATACACTTATATACACATATTAACATGCATTATATTTATGTTATACACTTATACACCTATTACTATATGTTATCTATGTTATACCCTATATTCAAATATTAGGATAAGTATTGAGTTGTAATCCCAAACAACAAAGCATCTGTCTGCCCTATGTAATGCCAAGTATTCTACAATACTACGCACTATAATCATGCTCTATTTCTTTCTCTACTATTCATCTATATCTCCATTGCTTATCATATCCGGGTTACCGTGTGGTATGTGCTATCCATGACTACAGTGATTTTTTCTGACCGATCAAAACTATGAATATACTATTTAATTAATAAAAGGAAAAAAAGAAGAAGAAAAAAATCAAACTCGGGGCTGGCTCCCAACCCACTAGATAAAACAGTTGAAAGTTAGGATTGTTGTATATTAAGATTATACTGCTTTATATGTATATATGTCTTTATGTATGCATGTATATATGTATTACTAATTTTAACCTGTGCAGTTACTATCTCTGTATTGAACGGCAGCGTATAATTATGAATAGAGAATGAAAATAAAAGCCAAAGATCCTTGATTTTGTTTCACTACATATTCACATATTCACACTTCACAGTCTTGTCACAGACAGGGTTCTTTATACTGGCGAGATGTACTGCTCCATATTTAGACTAATGGACAACTTAACATTCATTACTTATGCCATTAGCTATCTTAACCTATGTTGTATAGTAGCTATATACCAGATATAGACTAATAACCGCTTTGCCTTAATTAATTATGCCCTACATGATTATAACCTACGTTGTATATGTAGCTATATGCCATGTATATACTAATCACTAATTAGCCCTAATTAAGTATGCACTTCACTCTTATAGCCTACGTTATATATGTAGCTATATACCATATATATACTAATAACCAATTAGCTCTAATTAAGTATGCACTTCACTATTATACTCTATGTCGTATATGTACCCACATTGTCTATATATACACATGATCTCACTAATGATAAGTCAACTTCTACTAGGTATTTAATCTAAGTAGAGATGATGTATGTCAGCCTGTGTCAGAGCTATATATGGAGCAGTTTCCTACTGGAACAGGGTATGTTGATTGAGTTATTAATCTTAAATAGTATATAATTATATATGGAGATGACGTAAGGATATAATAACTTAATATTATTGGCAGTGGATATATGTATGTGCATATAAAGAGATGCACTCATTGAGTGCGGATAATAGGAAAATATTAGTTGTCATAATTTTGTGGTAGGTAGTGTCTGATTGGAGTATTCATATTATGCAGCTTTATTACTGGTCCATCTGACTATTGGATTCTATATAGTGTACCAATTGCATATCTTATTATACTATAATTTCCTGATAATGTAGTTCCATTTTTGTATGGTATTGCTTTGATATATAGCATATGTTTTTATAGTATATAGTTATATATACTATAGTATATTACCTACTTCTACTATTTTACGCGCAGGTGTCATAGGCCCATAATGTTAGTGCAGGTCTAAAAGTATAAAATATCTCTTAACCATCATATCTATGTATAGACCAATAATTAGAGAGTAAGCCACTTCATGGATTAACTATTATCCATAACCAATAGGGCTCATATTATCATATATATACAGGGATGGTCGTAAATTCCTATTACTGGCTGTGACCCCCAATCGATTATACCAGTTTATTGGTGCAATTCAGACAGATCCCCCCATATTCCACTCTATATTTACAAATTACCAACATAACCCAGGTATGCTATTATGCTACTGTGATACTATCTTATTTACAATTGGGTGTGGGGTTTATTATGGCGTGATTTCCTTCTAATGCCATTGGCTCTATTAGATATGTGGACAATATTTATTGATTGGTTTGGCGTTATATATATATATATATATATAGAAACAAATATATATCTACCTATACATACACATATATCTAAATACACATATGCTATCCTTTCTACATGTATATTCATTATCCCACGCTAATGACACCCACTAGAATATCAGGAAGTTCCCGGGGACTTAGGCTACACCCAACTTCATCTTTATAGTAAATTTGGTAGCCTCCCTCAATACTTTGCCTGGCTCACAGGTATATGCCTCTATATCTTATGGCTTTTTTCTATATGTATGTATGTATGTATGTATGTATGTGTATAAGTATGTATGTATGCATGTATATATGTGCATAGGTATGTATGTTTGTATGTGTATATACATGTATGTATATTTGTATTTATGTGTGTATGTATGTATGTATATATGTGTATATGTAAGTAAGTATGCATGAATGTATTGTATATACATATGTACATATGCATGTCTATATATGCCCTTATAGTTTACCATTCTTTATACTTATCCCACAAACCTTCATCCTTATCATGGAGTTACCTGTTCCTATTTGATAAAATGCATGTCATTAGCCACTATATGGTATACCTACAACATATAACATAGATATAACATTTTTTTTATTACTATTATAATATTGGTTTGCGTAAGATACCTCTACTAGGTTTTAGATATGCTAGTGAGTATATTCATTATATTGCATATGCTTCAACACCTTTTGTATAATTAATTGCCACATACTTAATACTCTATAATTAATTACTATATTCCTAATGCTCTATAACTAATTATTATATTCTTAATACTCTGTAATTGATTATTATATTTTTAATACTCTATAATCAATTACTATTCCTCATAGTATATAATTAATAATTACTGTGTTCTTCTTATTCTGTAATTGCTTACTATATTCTTAATACTCTATAATTAATTACTATATCTTTAATAATCTGTAATTATGAACCATACACTTCGTAAATATATAATTGGTTGATTAGTGTTTAATGTACTTAATAATTAATCAACCTCTACCTAACTCACCTTAAAATTAAAAAAGGACATGTTTCTACCTACCTTCTACCTCTATCTACACCAATCATATGGCCTTGTTTGCATCTATGCCTACTACCATTGCATACATTATACATTGTAAATATATACACGATCTCATGCAAGGCGTGTGAAAGAAACTATTTACACACACATATACATACACACCTATACACCTATCTACCTATACATACACGTACCTATATGCCTATATACCTATATACCTATCTACACATTGTTACATATAGGACAGGGAATATGTCACGGTAATATAGCCTTTGGGTCGCAAGGAGTCAATGAAACAGTGATTACAGCCACCTCTATTCTACCATACTCCGTCATACAGAGGGACTCGTTTCCTCCTAATGCTATATTGTTGACTGAGTTTCACTTCTTGGTGTTAAATGAGGATAAGTTGGTATGGTATGATGTATTTTGGGTGTGTGCATATGTGTATATGTATATGCATGTCTATATCTATATGTTATTGGTTTGTGCATGTCTATATAATTATGAATTATCATGTATTATTATATATTATTATGCACTATTATATATTATTATATATTGCTTTATATTGTAATGTAATAGTGTGGAATGGAAATGAAGGTGATATGGCATGATATATTTTAATGTGATATAATATGATCTATCAATTGATGCTATATGTTAATATAACTACGGTTGGTATTATGATAACTAACCAGTAATTGCCAGCCTATACATATTAACCTGTACTATTCTTTCAGAGTGCTGTATGTACTCTTAATGGTGCGATTGTATTTGAAGATGCTTTAAACAGGAAGGTAATACGCCAATTTTAAACTATATATTATAATACAATGTAATGTAATATGCTATAATATAATATAATACAATATAATATAATATAATATAATACAATATAATATAATATAATATAATATAATATAATATAATATAGTACAATGCAATATGGTATCATACAATATGATTCAATATAATACAGTATAATATAATACAATCAAATATAACAATATAATATAACTATAATATAACACAATATAACATAATACCATACAATACCCCACACTCTTTATTCCCATCGTACCTACTGACACTATATCCATCCATCTATGTCTCTCCTTAGACGGATTCCACCATGAAAGCCTTGGTTAGTGACCCTACTAAACATACTATGTGGTGTTACAGTGAGGACGCCATATATGAGATCACAGTTCATGATGAGACAAGGTATGGCAGGATAGACCAGGCTAGGGTAGGCTATATTAGTAGTGTATAGGGTTATATATAAATGGTATGATAGGTCATGTTAGTATACAGGGCTATATATATAACCTTATATATTTATTTATCACATGATCACCCTACCATCGGCTCTATATCTCTCTCTATTATTTCTTCTACTTTATCATCTCTAACCCCTTTCCTATATGCCATTAATAATATTTTTTTCTATTTGTTTCCCAAGTAGTCTTTTAGGTAGACTAGATTTATAATATATAACAGGAATATAATTGGATGTGTGATACAGGTATATTTGGAGAATCTATCTTGATATGAAACGGTATGATACAGCACTACAATACTGTAAGGTAAGATAAGATATTACTATACTATAGTAGATAGAGTGTTAATACAGTATTAACCTATTATAGTAATGTACACTATTAGCCTACTATACTAATAATATATTACAGTAATATACAATACTAACCTATTATTGTATTATACAGTACTAACCTATTATAATATTATACAGTATTAACCTATTATAGTATTATACAGTACTATACTAACCTATTATAATATACATAATTATATGAATCTCCGTTTCCTATAGGGCAAAGCAAAGCAAGCAGACGAAGTTCTAAGGGCCCAGGCTGAACACTATTTCTCGTTGGGTAAATATCAGGTGAGAATGATACCAAGTTTCATATTAGTTGTTAAGTTAATTATCGAATATTTATAAACCAATGAACATATTCATTATAGTTAAATCTAATCATCTAGTTACCCCACGATAGTTATAGATTTAGATTGTATTGGCTGCATATAACGACCTTTATGTCTATAGGTTGGTAATCAGCTATTTATCGAAGCCTATATATATGGGCAGATAATATATTCATGTAAAAAATAAGTAAGTAGTATCATATATATACATATGTGTATATAGTTAATCAAAATAAAACCTTTATGATAGTTTACATATATGTATATATGTCTATATGAACCTTAAATTTTTTGAATAAATTAAAGAATTAGCAATATAATAGTTTAACTATAGCACAATAATGGTTTTTATCTAAATCATAGTATACTCCACACATAATGCACGAGTTAACATTAAAATACTGATAAGCTAACAGAGTATATAGATAGACATAAATAAATATAGATCAATGTTCCTTATTAATCACTCACGCTAACCTAGCTTTACCTATCTCTATCTCTGTGACCTTTTCTATTTCCCTCTCCCGCTCTCTGATCCTATCTATAGCTAGCCGCTGACTATTATGGTAGAACAAAATCATCATTTGAAGAGGTCGCTCTGCGTTTTTTGGAGAAGGGAGAGGGAGATGCGGTAAAAATATATTTAGGAAGGATACTAGCTACCTTGAATAAGGAGGTATATGTGTATGCCTGTTCTCTTACATCTAATATATTTATTTCTGCGTATCTATGTATCATTGTCGCGTAGTTTTATATATTTTAATAAATATAAAAACATCTACTTATAATACATATATATAGAGAAGAATGTGTCTTTCTATTTTCTATTAGATATTAAACCTGTCTATTTTTAGAAGTATCTACATTTAGTTATATTTGCTTCATTAACATTTTTTATATTTCTTCTAATGTTCTTTTCTACTTGTATTTAAAATCAATATAATTTTAACTGTGCGGTATGATTGAAAGGATTCAAGATGATCTTACTATATTTTGGGGGACAGGATAAATCGCAGATCACAATGCTGAGCATGTGGTTGGTGGAGATTTATCTTAACCAATTAGGACAGGTAATCTCTTTTTATCATATTGGAAAATATTCTTAAAGGACTGGGTGTTTTAAACATTCTAATTAACTAATAGAATAATTGTTTAAAATTAATGGAGTAATAGGCCTAATTAATAAACTAATAGAATTGTAATCCTAATTAACTAATATAGTCATTGTTCAAAATTATTGAATTAATAGAATAAGAGTCTTAATTAATGAACTAATAGAATCATAGTCCTAATTAACTAATAAAATAATAGCCCAAAATTAATGAATTAATAGAAAAATAGTTTTAATTAATCAACTAATCGAATAATAGTCACAAATTAATGAATTAGTAGAATAATAGTCCTAATTAACTAATAGAATCATAGCCCTATTTAATGAGAGCATAGAATCAAGGTGTTGCATTTTAATTGGGGATCTGTGGTGGGTTACTTGTTTCCGGTATATAAGCATTCTATCATGTGTAGTTAGTTTTGTGGATACGATACCATTACTATAGAGTGTAATAGCATTGATCTATTGGTTAATTGGTATAATTATAATACAATGTCGTCTAGTGTCATATAATAACATGCCTTACAATACAAGACCATACAATACAATACAATATAATATAATCTAAGATTATATACTACCATTCTCTGTAACAATATAGTACAATACAATATAATACAATGCAAAACAATACAAAACAATAAAATACAATACAATACAATACAATACAATACAACACATTACATTACATTACAATACAATGCAATGCACCTGTAAATTTATATACATATATACGCTTATATCGCATCTTATCCTTTATATCCTTTATCCCTACCACCCTTTATTATACTTATATGGCCATTTTTAAAGCTCTTCATTTAAAATATAACTGACTAATATGGTTGGATGTAGCTGCGAGATAATGATGACAAGGCAGGGTTTGATCCCCTCCAATTAGAATTTAGGAAGTTCTTATCCGAGCCACGTGTCAAGGTAATGATTGGATGTATATCATATTATCTTTATTCCCAATATATACCATAATATCACATTCAATTCAACCTCATCTCACATTACCCATTACCACTACGCATACACTGCACACACGCTAATCCATATACATATACACTATACATGCATATGCGTACACATTCCAGGAGAGTCTCTCCGCCAATCGCACCACAATATACGACCTTATAAATAGCCATGGCCACGTTCATGATGCCATATATTATGCCAGTTTAATGGGTGACTATGAGAGGGTTATAAGGTAATAATTTAATTTTAATGGCCTATCTTTATTAGGGTGTCGACGTTTTAAAAAAATAAACAAACAATTACTAGACAGGCGCGCTAATACTATTACACCATTGTATTTTTTTTTTTTTATACCTTGATTTATAATATAATTTATAACCCACTATGTAGCATATGAAATTTTTATGCTGTATGTATGCTGTATGTATGTATGTATGTATATATATATATATATATATGTGTATATATGTATGTATGTATGCTGTATGTATGTATGTATGTATATATATATATATATATATATATATATATATATATATATATATATNTAGTATA
>NAOQ01000076.1:163246-181360 GCA_002751075.1 Ichthyophonus hoferi | reverse complement strand
GAAAACTCTACACACATTCTACAAAAAAATACTGACTTCTAATAAAAACTATAAACAATTATATATTGTAAGTGTTATTTATAATAAAAATAATCATATGTGAAAAATGTAGTAAGCATTGAGAACCAATAAAATAAATTGGTTAACTAGTACAAAATAGATAGTCAGTTTAGACGCCCCCAGGTCTCGATTAATATGTCGATTGATCAAATTACTATACCTATTGCATACATATCTTAGTTGGATTCCCTTGTCAATAAGATAATCTCTGGTTGCAATTTGAACCATTAAGTTTTATAGCCGACTATGGTAGTTCTAGCGACTTATTCACAAGCTTCGAGGTCGCCAATTGAGTGTTGTATAATATGATTATATATATATGTGTGTGTAGTGTGCGTATTATGATATTGTTTAACAAATAATAAGCGAATGCAAATTTTTTGTCACAAATGTATTCGTATTTAGGCATAACAGTAGTGTCCATGTACACAGGCAAGCGGGGTTGCTGCTTATGTGCGAGTAACCTGGCCCTTTATTATTGTTTTTTTTTTTTAAAAAAAAAAAAAACGCTTTACAGCAGGTGTTATTTTTTCGGTAACACCTGTATTCTTGTGTTCAATAATCAAAATGGAACCAATTATAAATATTGGCTAATACAAATCATGAAAGATAACGGAGACCCACTAGGAATGTCTGATCTTATCCCGACAAAATTATACTACTGTTTCTTTATCTGAATGGCTCATTAGCCGATTCACTGATGTATGTATGTGCTTACACACTAGGTATCCACAAAATCAATTTAAACTATGTGTCCATTCAGAGTTAATGATCTTGAAACAAGTTTTAAAGATGCTTTATTAGAAGTAATATTGGTATTTTTATACCCCAATAGGGTGCATTTTTTAAACCGTCAATCCTATAAAATGTACCTTAGTACTGGTTAGTCATGTACAATGACACATATTTATTCTAGCGATCTTGCTATCATGCAAATTATACTAGGTAGCATAGATATATTTACTGAGCAGCGAGTACAGGATAGTATTGTATTGCATTACAACTTGGGTAACAGGTCAAGTAACTAACAATACCATCACAATAATCAACAGACTGAGCTCGATTACACCAAGGCCTTCTACCTAGTTACATAAAATATCTTTATCTATTAACCACAATCCATCGCATTCCAATTGCTTCCGATCTATCAATCAACTAATAATCTTCCCTAATCTATCCTCTAGTCCATCCGATCATCCACTCCTATGCAATCATATCTCTACAATAAGAGCGCACTAATCATGAACTACAACTGGGGAGCTAAGGCAGCCATTTTAGCACAGTTCTTAGCGTTAACCAGCTCACCGAGAGCCCCAGTCTTCGAAAGGAACCTAGTGCCTAGAGGCTCTCCCTTCTTAGTCATTAGCACACAAGCATTATCGCCGAAACTAATTTTACGACCATCATATCCAGTGGACTGGGCCTGTATCGCAGTATATATAGGTGTAAGTGTAGGCGTGTATGTAATGTAAATATATTTTCTGTTTTTTAGTAGAGTTATATATATATGGCTTTATACCCTAAACTGTAATCTGAGAGATACTTCTCTAGCAAGCAACAATAAAGGGTTTATTCTGAAACAATATTATTTCCTTATCCATCATGTATTACTGGCACAAGTCAAAATGAACCACAAACACTTATAAAATGCATACATCGCTACAATAACTACATACACATACACATGCACAAACACACCACCTACCCTAGTCCTAACCATTAGAGCCCTGTGTACCTCAGCACGCTTTACCTGTCCCTTAGTATTTAATCTTGTAGTTGAAGGAGCAGCTCGTGTCTTCTTAATTACAACCACGACGCTATCACCAACACCGGCAGGTTTTTTTGGTCCACAAAGGGTCCTGATAACCTGTGTATAGGGAAATGGAAAAAGGAGGAGAGGGATAGGGAAAGAAAAGAAAGAAAAGGGAGTATTATGCAATAATAGTAACGGATTAAAATACAGTAGGTCCGAAATAAATATATAGGTTAATATAAGTATAAGTTAAAATATAAAGAGATGAAACATAGTAAAAAAAATCAGGGGAGATGAAAGTGAAATAATTAACGTAAATATATATGTACATATATGTTGAACAAAGACATCGCAATAAAAATATAGCTTTAAAAAGAATAAGAAATACGTATAACACTACATGCATATGTTATAAATACAAATACAAAATAAAAATTAATAATAAAAGCGTTCTGGGTAGTCCGTAGTAATATACATTTCTTAATGGTGTAACTACGTATGTTGAATTTTATTGAAAAACAAGTATTGGGAATCAGTTCTATTAAACCAATTCATTGCCTCATTGTTTTTTTATTTTGTATATTAATATTCTTATTGGACAATAACTCTTTTATAGTGTAGGTAAGGTATATAGGTCTCAGTATGGAATAATTTACTGGTTGTAAATGATCCTGTTATATGTCCTTATTGTATCCCATCCCTTTAGAAACGCAATTTATCTAACTGAAGTTATATCTCCTATCGTCGGAAAATATTAACAGAATATAAATAACTATTAATTATTAAATATAGTGAAATGTATGTATGCATGTATGTATGTATCCGTGTATGTAAAAGAGATAAGTAAAGAATATTGACCCGACCTTATATAATGTTAATAATATGAAATTAACCAAGGTAATAACATCTACTCCCATACATATATTATATGCGTGTTTATTTACAACCATATTAATGTCTTTATTTATTTAATCAGTTATTATTTACTATTTTCAGAGTAATAATACCCCTACCCGTCTTCTCTTTTTTGAACATAGCCAATCTCTATTAATATTTCTACCAATATACACACACGTACGTACACATATACACACTTAAATGTCCAGATACACTTCCCTACCATGGCAACTCTAGCGCCTGTGTTGTCTATAACATTCACCATTGACATATGTTGTACTCCTCCCATCTTAGTTGAAAATTTCCTTTAAAACAGTCACTTATTTAATGTATATTTATTTATGAACGTATTCCGGTATATACTTGTGTATTATTATTACCATTATTTCTGTAGTTATTCTTTTGTCACAGTTTCAATCCTTTTCAAAAAGTCCAGTAAAATATGAATGCACCGCAACTTTTCTTAAAAATAATAAAAAAATTATATAAGAAATCAATATATATATATATATAATTATTATTTATATTCTAATAGCCAGAATAATATATTAATTATAATTTCTGTTTTGGATTATCGAAATAAACAATCCGACATGTTATATGGACTGAAGCATGCTTTGTGGCAGGCTTTGAAATATTGCTTCTGAATATTCGAAAAGGAGTGGGGTTTGAAGTATATTTTTTTTAATTATACCAAATTCAATATTGGGATTCGTGCTCAAGTTTTAACATTGATGCTAAGATTTTAAGTGAGGGTGTACTTAATTTTCCATAAATTATTGTAAGATTATATTGGCGCTATTGTATATCTTAAAGTATAATTGAAATATACGCATTTCACACATAATACAACGCAATTTTTCATATATATATATATATATATTCAATATTTAAATCATGTTATATATTCATATATTTTAAAAAAGAAAAAATAAAGATGTATATTTGTGTATAATACGTGCTCAGAAATTCTTATTAACTTGGCAGAATCAAAAGCCACCACCGCATGCAAAGGGCTCATTGATTCACCAATCAGTGTCACTGACAATGCGCGATGCGCAACCAAATCGAAAATAGGCTAGCGGGCTATCAAACCGAACCGAATCCAACCATCTACGTCGACTTGCTGCATTCTCATCAACAAATTTTAATTTACCGCTTATGGCGTTTTAACTGTAGAGCGATGGGAATCGCCACAATGAATTGGATTTATCCCTGTGATGAGTTGTAATTCTATTTAATGATATACATATGCAAAATAAAAAAACCGCTATTATAAATCTTATTTTCTGTTTGAACTTTTAAATCACATGATTTTTATATGTGATATATTTCTATGATTATGGCAGCATTCATTTTTAACTGAAAGAATTGCGATACATTCTTCTAATTACAATGAATTTGCTTCGTTTCAGTATGCCTTGATATGGGCAACTGCAGCAATTCAGGTATGCAGAAAACTGGTCCCCATTTCTAACTAGCCAATCATATTTTCAAATTGTTTGTCGTAGATATATACTCCAATAATACGCAAGTAGATAATGACGATAGATGTAAACAAACAAAATAGGATAGTTTGAAAAACAAAGTCTTTTAGTACGTTAAAAAATCAAGATACAATGTGATTGGGGTATAGACGATGAGGTCATGGTACGTCAACGTACACCCCATGCCTTCCATTGCCGTTCTTGCGCCCTGGGATCAAACGCCATTTGAAACCTAAACCATTTTTTGTTTCTCAATAACGGTTACAAAATTAATCTAATCTTGAAATGGAACAATATATAATTATATTATATTGACACATGCTGTAGATTAACGCATTTTAGTGTGACTGGCAAGAATTTAAAACACTGATTTAACCATATATTACCTAGAATATACTGTATTTTCCGCCTTTATATTCTCTATGTAGTGGCATATCACTAACCGGAACGCAAAACCAGTTCAAATCAAGAATGCAGTATTATACAGACAGTGAGATTTTCTAGTTTTTTCTGTGTGGAGAAGCTATGGCCGGAGACACTGGTTAAAACCATTATCTACCGTGACATATAAAACGGAATATATATATATGTGTATTTGGAAATATATGGTGCGCCGATGGTTATTCAGGTATGAGATGTAGGAATTTCATCTATTTCCGTATGAATATAGTATGGTAATTTCTATAATGCTATATAAACTATACTTTTATCCTGAAAACCTAGAAACTTAAGTGTTGCCCCTCATTGCTAAATTATTGAGCATTCTCTTAATTAAAAAAATTAAAAGAAGGTAGTGATTAGCTAATTAAATGGTTATATATTATTACATTAATTTAATTACTCTATGTAAAATGTTGCTATCACACATTGTTATATACGTGGCATATAAAAGAGATTTAGTTGGTATAATGTAGCTGACAATTAAAAAAATTATTAAAAAATAATAAAAATTGGAAGTTATTCTTTTATAGTATCCCCAGTTGGGCACATATTAAGTACATCTATAGCATTCACAAACAATATATTAATATTGTTATTGTTATTTCAATATATACAATAATATACATAACCAATTATTCAAATAACAAATACCCACATTACAAAGTTTACACTATAATATGTTGTTAGGCATACAAAGAGACAGGTTTGGTCCCTTAGACCTATATGCTTTTATAATTGAAGGCATGACAAATTAAAGGGTGTTTAGACGTTTACTCTTATATACATGGAGTACAGATAGGCTATGACATATTTTTTATTATATATATATATACAAAATCAGGAGCTTTTAAAAACTAAGCCCATAAGGTTGATAAAGCACAGAGAGCACAATTAGTTGGCACTCAAGATAAATATTACTGTTGATGGGTGATGGCCCAATAAGATTCTCAAGGGATCATATAGGATATTATGTACTCTATTGTATACATAATTACTCAATATATGACTATCAAAAAATAAAAATATAGAAGTCAACTATAGTTAATATACAGATATATTAACTTATATTTTTCCTGTTAGGCAACTACTAAAATATATTTTTTAATGTTGGCCAGTGTAAAACCAATACCTTTATAACGATAAATATATATATTATTGTAGTAAATGAATGAACAGAAAAATTGTCAAGTTAAAACATATATTATACCAGGTATATTAGATAGGTATAATGTTTCACTACTTAAAGCATAAAAATGACAATAAATTTAAATAAAACAAACTACATCTTGTATCTTATGTTGTTTAATAGTATATAGTTCAGTGTTTTATTTAGTCAATCAAACCCCACAGATATAATTACAGGATAGTGAAATGGAAAATTCTATGGATGATCTCCCTCCATTAACGGTAGGCCTTTGCACTAATATGTAGACCTATAATGTATCATGTTACATATTGAGTTTACATTATATATTTATTATATTATATTACATCGTATTACATTGTGTTGTATTGTAGTGTGTTTAGCTTATGATACAATATTTGATATTATATCATATAGTATTATATCGGTACTGCATTGCATTATATTGTATTATAATTGCATTATTATATTATATTATATCGTATTATATTACATATAGCTACATAGGTATTTATGCATTATATCTATATATTATTCTATTCCCTACCACATCATGCTATTATACCTAAACCCTTTCTACCACACCAAATGTCAAAAGAGTTATTCCCATAAATTTAATGTTTTCCAGTTATTCTTTTATAAGCTAATAATAAACTAATTTATACGTTATGGAAATAACTGCAAATAAGTTAAATACCACTTATATGAATATTTCTGACTCGTGACTACTTTATTAATCATGAATGTATACTATCATACATATATAACTACCTGCCTATCCCTATCTCTCTCCCTCTCCCTCTGCGATTTTGTTCAATCACAGGGTGTTATCCCAGAGGTGCCAGACATTACTGATATATTAGAATGGTTCTCCCCTCTCTTCAACAATGACGACCATGACTGTAACCATGACTACCAGGACGTCATCACCCCCTTACCAGACCTGCTCTCCTACAGCCAGACATATTTCGACTGTTCACCAATTAGTCTCTTGCCCCAACAATCCAATCACAGCAAAAACATTTTATGTGAACAACCACAGGGCGCTAATATCAATTATGAGCTGACCTCTGGCAAATCACATGGTGTGGATATGAGTGGTAATATTAATATCAACCCTGAATGCAATGCTGTTCCAAATAATAGCCCATATAGTAACAGGGAGATAATGTCAACTCAAGCAGAGAATACATGCTTGGCTAGAGAGCAAAATCTAGACCAATCAGTTATTAACAGTATAAATACAAACAAGGCGATCATGCATAGCCAATCCGGTGACTTACATTTAAATGGGGCAATGAGCGCCATCCAATTAGATGGTGCCTATATAAATGATAATTTTTATGCCAGCCAAGAAAATGTTATGCATAATAATGAAAACATGACTACTATCCAATTACAAGAACAAACCCTGACTGACATGTCTGTATGTAACCAATCAGAAACAACCTATGGACATGGCAAGTTATATTCTAACCACCCAAAGGGTATACCTATAGAATTAAGTATTACTCCTATCCAATTAGGTAGTTCATTTATAAATAGAGAAAGGGATGATGGCTATATCAA
Source organism: Ichthyophonus hoferi (assembly GCA_002751075.1). Classification (NCBI taxonomy): domain Eukaryota; class Ichthyosporea; order Ichthyophonida; family Ichthyophonidae; genus Ichthyophonus; species Ichthyophonus hoferi. The sequence goes on along the minus strand of NAOQ01000076.1, from coordinate 174,009 downwards.
TGAGAAATTCAATACTGATCAATCAAACACTAGCTATAGCAATAAAAAAATTGCTTCAATCCAATCCCATGGTACCTATCTGTATGATGACCTCAGTCTAGTCCAATCAGAGAATACTTTTATAGATCGGAAGCCCAATTCTATCCAATCTGATGCTATATATACCCATAATGAGGTGACACCCAGTCAACCACAAGTAAAGGAGAATCTTAATAAGAAATTAATAGTACCCCACCAATCCAAGAGCATCGGTATAGAAGGAGGATTCCTTCCCTTTAGAAAGACAGCCAATGATTGTGAATCTCCGGGGGTTCAATCACAATTTGAGGTTAATATGAATTTACATCTATATATCTCCTCTTCTGCTTATATACATATATATATATATATATATAGAATTTATTCTTAACTATTTTCTCTGTCTATCTTTCTAAGTCTATATTATTTTATGCCAATCAGAACATTGCCAGAAGGAGAGGAATGTCACCTTGGGATGACTCACGAAAGGCCTATAGGGAGCAGCTATTAAACAGTAAAAAGAAAAAAAATGATAATCCAGATAATGGTATGTATATATAGTTGAGCATATGTATACATAGGTATGTAATACTCCAATAGTCATCTATACAGTGGGGTTGTACAGTTTTATATTGGTAAAATAGAGTTATAATTGGTTTCTAAAATACTTTAACTAGTAATTGCATGAGTCATACTACTAACGATTTGAAGCTGACTGTATTACATCGTACTTATATTTTCTCACCATCTATATAAAGAATATATATTAGATTAAAAATCATCTGTGATTGAGTATGTACTATCTAGTTGATTATGAGGGCCATACGTTGTTTTTGTATACAATAGTAAAAGAAGTAAACATAAATGGAAATAGAAAGAAAAATGAGAGGATATATAAGGGTACCTGTGGGTTTATATTAATAATTTATATAGGTGTAAATATAGGAAAAATATAATAACAATATAAAATATGAAATATAATATAAATAATAATAATGTTAATAACAATAGATCAAAAAATTCTAATAAATGTCTTGCAATGCAGTTATTCCAAATTAAATCGGAGATTATAGATGAATGGTGATAGAATAATATTAATTTGGTTGTGCAAAACAATGCAATATAATAACATGCCACTGATTTGTTTAATTATAATTGAATAACTTAATAAGATTCTTTTTAATCAATTCTATAAACATATAAACCTATACCGTATCTGTATACGTATATATATAAATATATATGCATATGTGTATGGTAAACTGACCAATTGTATAGATTATATGAAATACTAAAATTACCAAGAGTACGATAACTATATATATATCTTAATCCAATCAACTTTTCGCCTTGTACAATCCACACTAACCCATTGAACGCTATAAATAGATGTGGTTGCTAAGCTACGGGCTCTTATGAAAAAATATCACTACACACAGACAGAGGTTTCATTTAACCTGACATGGTCGCAGGTAAGTAATAACAAGAGACAAGAGCATACTACAATAGTGTAATATAGCGTATCATATAACATAATACAATATAACATTATATCATACAGCATAATGTAATATCATGTATATTATCATATCATAGAATATATTACACCACAATATAGAGCCAATATGTGGTTGTAAGCTTATATAAAATAGCATAGCATATTAAAACATTCATACACCATATCATGCTATATATTATATTATACCATACCACATCATATTATATTATAACTCAGTGTATATATTTATAATCTAATTATAATTAACAAAACCAACCAATTGTATAATAAAATTAAAGCACTATATATTGACCTACCTCTCACCTAATTACATATCTCCTTCTCTCTCCATCCCTCTCCCTTTTTTTTTCTCCCTTTTTTTTTCTCCCTTTTTATCTATCTCTACTCCCTATCAGGCTAAACTGAGTAGTTTTCTGTGCCGTAAACTAAGTGCAAAAAATACAGAGAAGATATCATCTGTTGTATATACATGGATGAACAATACAGGTAGAGATAAGTATATGTATAGGTATAGGTATAGGCATAGGTATAGGTATAGGTATAGGTATAGGCACGGGCATACGTATAGGTAGAAATCTAGGTATAGGTATAGGTATATATCTACATATATTTTAAATAATATTTATTAATCTTAGCCTCATCCTATCAGATCACACAGTTAACCTAGAGGAACGGTATGAAAAGGTATGATTAGTCAATGTATATGTAGTATTGTTATATATTACTATATGTTTATATATAATAAACCCAAATAATTCTATAATACATAATGAAGGTAACTAAATATGTAATACACAATAAATATTGTTAATAATAAATAAATTACATTTTTATAAATAACAATCCAATCTAAAATGCTTGGTGCACTTTTACCACCTCACTTCTCTCAGGCCAAAGCCAATCACCATGCTCGACGTAAGCCAAAGACCTCTGCCAGACCAGATGGTAAGTTTTTTTATTTTATTTGGCTCAATGTCAAATGCTAGCCAGTTCTTAAGACTAAAGCTATTAGTTAAATATAAACATTTAAATGATTTTATTTTATTTTTAAACACACAATCTACCCCTTTTAATATATTATGATATAATATTCAATTGAATATTCAGTATAACTGTGGGTAAGCTACAATACAGAGGGCTGTGAGGGCAGGGATGGCTTCCTATACCTATATTGAGTCTCACTAGAATATACCAGGATGTTTACTTCACTAGGTAAAGGTATAGAAGTAATCATATGTTCTCTCTCTTTTTCTCCCTTTTTCTCTATCTACCAATCATTTTCATCCCTGTTTTCTTTCTTCAGATAAAACAAGATCAAAGCCACTCCTAGGAGATAAGCCATATATAGCCTTCACCTCTACACCCATTGGGTGTACTAACCAACTAGTAAGTACTACTTGTTAAAGTTAAGGAGTGGACCTTTCTTATTAGCCTACCAATAACCATATACCATATCAGGCCTTCATTTACATTATAGTGGCAGATTACTTACTTATTTAAAATAACTAGTAATTAGTTATTAATTAGCTCCTACTGATGAATTAACTTAACCACTTTGTGCTTTGTCTGCCATAACTGGCCAACTCAAACCTATTGATCAACTAAAATTTTAAAACAAAATAAGAACACTAACAATACAGCTCTATTTATAATTTTAATTGCCACACTATTCTATTGCTTATGTTAACTAATTTATAATTAAGTACACTATGTTATCACTATGATGTCATTATTGTGGTAGTAATTGTCTACATATCACACATACCTTGCATGTGCAAGTACCGTACTCTGATGGGTGTATAATTTCATTGCTATTGGATTGAATAATTCTCTTAATTAAATTAATTATTAGTTAGTTCAGAATATTAGAATATGTATATATACACAGTGGCCAGCTCCATTAATAGTCCAAGTAATATTTATTATATCATAGTACGGCATAATATAATATAACAACGCATAACATTGTAATGCAAGACAAGACAATGCAACATAATACAATATAGAATGATTCTAAATAATTAACTATTACTCTACCAATCGAAAGTCTATCTTTAATTTATTGGCAGCCTATTATATTCCTTGATTGCCAATGATATTATATTATGACCTATTACCGCCTAATATATTATTTTACCGCTTATCATAGACTATTTTTTTAAAAAATTATAACATCTTTCACTTATTCTTATCTATTACAACCCATTATAGCATGTTACAACCTACTATATTATACTATATCCTATTATATTCTCCTATATTCTCTATATCTTATTATAGCATATTATATCCTATCCTATTATATTATATTATATTATATCTTATTATATATATATATATATTATATTCTATTATATCCTATTATATCCTATTATGTCCTATTATACCATATTATATCATATTATATCATATCATATTATATCCTATTATGGCATTTTATAGCCTGTCCTATCCATTTTATTTCCAACAAATACCTCAAAATTATCTTCTATAAAAATTCTTTAACCAGTAAACAATACTTACAATAATTTATAAATGAACAGTAATAATCCTGAAAATGCGTCAAATATATATATAAAAACTGCATTACTAGCCAACCCAATTAATACATTATGTTCCTTTACTTTTTATCAGCATTTATCCTTTTTATCTTTCCCTATTCTTTGGTTTGCTATCGAGTTTACACTATTTACTTTGCATTGTAACAATAATAATATATATATAATTATAGTTATAGGTTATATACTATATTATGTTGTATTATATAGTTAAAGGTGTAGTAATAGTTATAGATTATAACTTGTATTCTATATATTATAATACGAAACAGCGGTTATAGTAATTGAGTCCCTCTCCCTCTCCCCCTATCTCTACCCTAATCATTGCCCTCTATTCATTTTTTTCCCTTCTCTCCTTACCCATATATCTATCAGTTCTCATTACCCCTCACCAATAGTAATAAAGAGAGGTGGCAAGAGATAGGGAACAAGATATAACCTTATGGGATGGTTGTGTTAAAATATAATACATTAATATTCTTTGCTACCACAGGACAATGACCCATTACACCATCCCGGCTGTCAACCAGCTATATTCACGTGCCATGGTGGAGGTAGGGTGATAATAGGTATCTATCACCTACCATTTACCATCTACTGACTACCATCTTATATATATAATTATATAATATAAAATTGTATTATGTCATATTATATTTTATCATATCCTATCATAGCATATCTTAGCATATTGTAACATATAATATTCCCCTTTCCCTCTCCATCCCTCTCTCTCTACAGATGTTACCTCCACCCCCTCCCTCTCCAAGCCCTCTTCTGGCCTATCTAGCTTGGGTGGGGATGCTGATTGGTGCGCAGTAGCCAATGAATGCACACCATCTATGATAGAGAATGAGTAGGTTACTAATGTTTTAATTTTATTGCATTCCATTACATATTTAAAACATTTTAATTATTCTACATTATATTTTTTCCTTATATACTAGCTTCTTCCCATTGGGCTAAGATCATCCATACACTCACCACATTAAATATACCAGAGAAGAGTATTTCTAGGATAAACCTTGGCCTATAATAGTGGCCTAGTAATATACTGATGGCTGATTGGTCAATCATACTGATGGTTATATAACCGGCCAATGATGGACTGTTATATTTAATCCAATCAATGGAGATAACACTGCTGATTGGCAGGGTTCTTTGAAACGTAAATGTAATTAGCAATAATCATATATGTGCGGTATGCTATTGATATATATATATATATATATATATAATATATGTAAATATAAATAATACACATACTGTATGTTTCACAACATAATACACCTAGATACGTGCATACATACACAAATATAAATTTATATATTACATTTTACTTTTGCTTAGCTATAGATAGATTCGGTTGAAAAATAGTAATGATCTGGTACCCTGTATTTCCTAGATCACAATAACTATATATATCGTGAAAAAATAGTAATACCCAATAATATAAATACATCAATTATATATATAATTAAAGCTAACTGAAATTTAGGAAAAAGAGAGTGGGAAACATAGAGTAATTGGTTGGGTAGCATTTATTAATGGTAAGGGTTGATTGGCTATTATTTTTTTATATTAAGGATTGATAACCTATTCATAAGTTAGAAATTGGTATAAATTGTAACGATTAAAATGAGAATAATCTAATCTCATTGTATCCAATTGGCAATTAATATTAGTTTTCGATTTTGAATTTAAAAGTCAAAAATCAAAAATCTAACCGGTATGACCCTGTATACTACTAGAGATTTAAGGTTTTCTCTTACTACTATCCCTTGTACCCTTAATTAAACACATACATTTATATCTATGTTTTTATATACTGTTATATACATTATCTTATATATTATATACATTGGCTTACATACTACCCTATATACTATCCTACTCTATATGTAAAATACCATCAGAAACATTCTCTTATCCTATACACTATCCTAGCCTAAACCCTATGTTACATTATCCTACCCTAAATCTTACATACTATCTTATACACCATCCTATCCTATACTCTATCCTGCCTTATACCATCTATATTACCCTATCCTATACTCTACATACTATCTTGTATACCATCCCTATAAACCATCCTACCTTACATCTTGTAGACTACTTTATATACTATTCTGTGCATTATCCCACTCTACACCCATATATTATCATATATATTACTTTACTTTATATCCTATATTCTATATACTATATACTATATACTATCCTGTACTCTATATATTATCCTACCCTATGCCCTATATACTATCTTATATACTATCTTACCCTATACCTTATACCCTATATACTATATACTGTATACTACCTCATATACTGTCCTATGTACTATCATACACCTTATATACTATCATTTATACTTTCCAATATCCTATATATTACCCTATACTCTATCCTACCCTATCCTACATATAGCCATCATATCCCTGCCAATAGTGCACGGTATGACTATGACCATCCTGAACCCCCACTCCCATTAGGCCATATACCACAGGGTATGTACATATATAGCCATAATGGAGTTAGGGTAGAGCTGTAATTGGTACTTTAAAATACCCAAAACTTGGTTTTAGCACACCAAGGGTCACCAATCTCATTTTTATTGGTACGGTTTATATGATTATCTTTTAAGTGCCTAATTTTAAAAACAATTGTTATAATATTTAATTAACCAATGTGGTGTGATATATTAAATATTACTATATAAAGCTTTAGGAAATTTGAAAGATTTAAACCGTCCCCATTGGCTGCAAAAAAGATCCAATAGGTATGTTACTGTGAAATGATTGGTTAGCATACATTTCCTATGTAATAATGACATATTAATGAATAAACTACCTAAATAAAAAGCAAACGCATAGTTTATTATTACCTAATATAGCCCCATCTATATCAATGTATAGCCCTAACCTCCCTCTAATAATATCACCTCTCCCTCAGACCCTCTCATGTATTCCAACCTACATCCACCCACCAATCAATATCTGTGCAAGGTGTCACATGACCTCCCTCCTGGTACGCTATTTCTTCAATCATATACCTATATATGCATATGTATATATGTGTGGCGTGTCCATCCGCCAATGGAATAAAAACTAGTACGGATATTAACCAGTTGTATGTAGTATATATATGGGGCCTATCCAATCACATACGCTTAACGTTTGTTCGAATGCAAAAGACCTACCACAACTAATGGTTTTATAGTGCATGTGTGCTTAGGATAATGCTACGTTACAGTATTGTAGATAGATAGCATATGTAGTGCCATCTTATAGTATAGTGTAGTATATTATATTTTATTACGTGTTACGTTATCATAAATTACTGCCATTCTATATATCTGTATCTATCTACGGTCAACCATATAAAATTATAACAATAAATAAGCAACCTATAACCAAGTCATCTTAATTAAAAAATTAGGATCAACGAACCATTATACGCGTAGGGCAGTATCATATAGTATGAGTGATTATACAACCCAATATGGTTACTACGAATTAATGATCCCACAACAAATTAAGACATAGGATAAGTAATTAAAGATTATGTGATTAGAAATAGACTAGAGTTGAGTGAATGTTGTAAGAGGTGTGTTTATTCCTATGTATGTACATAACATACTCACCCTAATTGCCAACCAAATAACATTACCCTACAGTATGGTGTGAGAATCCACCCCCACCCCTCTCTATTCTGCCACCAACCCACTCTACCCCTCCATCCCTGTAACCTGCCAACCTTATCTAGACCACCTTAATGGTTTGTTAATTACCTAACAAAGGTTGATTTGTGGAACGACGCCTGTTGGATTAGTTAATAAAATAGGGTGCTTTCACCCAAGCCTTAACTCTCTTTATCCCATTATATTGTCATTCTCAGTTATGCTCTATTATGAATTTTTTATAATGGTTTATAGAATGACTAGTCCTCGCCCACTATAATAATAAGATACAGGCATATCTAATGGGCCTAATGAAGGCTTTTCATCGACACAAACCCTGCTATTTTCATTATTTTCGCTATATCTATGTCAATCAGATCTTAAGATCTAATATATATATATCAAAGTGCCTTATATAGACTCAATAAACTTTAATTTTGTAGCATGCAATAAATCACGATTTTTTAAAAAGCAACGTAACAGATCACTCTTTTTCAATAACCATCATACATATATTCTCTCGACCAATAAATATTTTATACAGATCCAATCAGAACGACGGATCCAATCCAGATCCAATCAGAACGACGGATCCAATCCAGATCCAATCGGAATCCAGTACTATTTTATTAATAATGAATCAACCCATCCCTGCCCATCACAATCAATCCTCTTAATCCATGTTCATGCTCTCAGGCTCGGTCTCAGGGGTAGGGGTAGCAGGGGTAGGCTCAGTGACGGTGGGCTCCTCAACAGGGGCAGGTGGGGGGGTAGGTGCCTTGGGCTTAGGCTTAGTCACAATAGGTGAGCAGATACGGTCGAGGACCTACAGTAGGGAGAGGGTGAGGGTGAGTGAGAGGGGTAGTGGGGGAGTACTGATTCGAATAGAATACTTATTTAGTTGTCTATTATTTAATTCGCATACAGTTATAGCTAATGGAGGATGATGGATGGTTAGTTAGTACGGGTTAAGATGCATGTATTTATTTATTACTAAACCCGTAATTATAATTGGATACAGGTCAGGAACAGAACCTGCCACTGTCTCTAGTTATGTCCAACCGTACTTTATAAATGACAGAGGGGATATGGCGTAAAAACAAGTATGATTATAACTATAAGTATAGGTATAGGAAAAGGTATAGAGAGGGATCGAGAACAAGAAAAAATACTAATATATATACTTACAGCACGCTCAGTAAGGATATCAGCAGCGGTAACAACAGGGCTCTGGGTCTTGTTCAACTTGGCGTTGGCACAAGACTGATTGGGAATAAATTATGATTAGTAAGTGTCCATATATAGGTAATACTAACTATTAGGGACACAGGGTAGATCTCATACTCATAGGTTGATAATATAATATATTTTAATATTAACTATTACTTTTAAAGTGAGATATATCATTGGTACATAGATGTACATCCATAAAACAGCATTGTAGCCAAATTAATTAACATAAAGTGTTACTTAATTAACACAACACAATATAGTTGGTCGTAATCAATCCCTAACCAAACAATAATTACCTTAGCGTTGATCCATTCCTCCTTAGCTTTCACCTCATTCTCTACCTTGGCCATCTCTTCCTTGGTGATATGTGCGTACTTCTCATCCTATTGCCAACCATAAAACTGTCAATACTAGCAAGGAAAGGGATAATAATCATACATAGATAGCATTATAGATCCTACAATACTCCACCAATAACAACTTATGGTATGACAATATATAGAACACAACAGAACCAAGCAAGTTAACACATGCCGTATGATCAAAGACATTACATGACTACATAAAGGTAATATATAAGTGTATAGAATAGCAGATTTTAAATAGCCAATTAATTAAAGCTTACCCCATTGGCATATGAGGTAAGCGCCTTCTTCATAAGAACCAATGTCTTTCTGAGAGTCTCCTCAGCCTTGGGGAGCTCTACCCAATCAACACTGCGAGCAACGATGGGGTTGCCAATTTTCTATTAGGGAATAACACGCAGTTAATATCATATAAAGCTATTAGGCTGAATAGCATAGCAATAGCATAGAATCTATCTATCCTATCAAGTGATTACTATTTAATACCATTATTCTATTAGTCGAGTATCTCTTATAATAAAGCAATTTTAAAAGGATAGGAATATAAATAGGTATGTAAATCAAAAACCAATAACCCAAGCACAGTTACTACTAAAAATAAGGGACAGTAAGGTTATTGGCATCCTATTTATAATGTAATCTGATGCTAATATATATAAACCCAGTGCCCACCTTCAACTCGGCTAACTTCTCCTCGTACACCTTCTTCAGCTCATCTTCTCCCTCCTCGTACAGCCAGTCCTCAGTCTTGGTCAGGACCGAGACGAAAGCCACCTTGTCCTATTGGGCCATTAAAAATTAAGGACATTATAAAATCGGTGTGAAAGCATATTATATCTAAATGGATTGCGTAATTTATTATTGTACTTAATGACGTTAGATAGACTATTGACATAGTAGATCACATACATACATAATTATCCTTCATCTAGAGATTAATCAATGTATGCAAACATATATTGACACATTCATATCTATATCTCCATACACACCTCATTTTACCTCTACCTATGCATATACACACATATATATACATACCGCTTCAGACACGAAGTCACGGAGCTTATCTTCCAATTTATCTCTTATGTCATAAACATACTCCTCTACATTATTCTTAGCAACCAGTCTCTCGACCTCAAATCTATCGTTGTTCTCCATCTGGGTTTCGAATTCCTAATATAGTAGCATTAAATGGGTTAGATATACAGTCCAATCCAATAGAAAGTAAATAATTAAACTATAAAAAGGTTCAATAAAGTAGGGAATATAAGATGATAAGATGAAAAGAAGGTTAAATATTTTTAAAATTAAATCGATTTAAATATATATATATATATATAGGGTGTGTTGCAGCAACCTTTAGCCATTGGTTGAGCTAGGGAAGAAAA
>NAOQ01000076.1:119852-153553 GCA_002751075.1 Ichthyophonus hoferi | reverse complement strand
GCAGACTAATCATACCTAATTAATATACTTAATTAACTCCAATCACTTACCGTGTTCTTGACGTTAGTGATCTCCTGAGAACGGCCAGCCTCACCAATGAAACGTTGAGTGGAAGTAAGAGAAATCACACAGCTGAAATAGGCAGGATAGAATTAATATATTAATATATATATCTATGTACCTCTAGTATATACTAGGCCTATAATAATCATACGTCTCACTCATTAATTCTACTAATGAATGCCTGCCAATTGTGGCAGGTTATGTTAATGAGTAATAAATGAATATGTTATGATGATAATTGGTATGGGCTATCAATATCTGGTCACCCTTACCAGAATATACCAATTATCAATAGCAATATATAGACATGTATGGTAATGCTATATAAGGCATTAAAGCTTGTAGGTAAGGCTGGAATGCATTTATGATCCACATCCTATAGATAATAAACAATCTGGGTTCTCATTGGCCTTGCTAACATACCAATAGAAACCCAAATATATGGATCTAAAACTTTTCTAAACATATTTATTAACACACTTGTATTGGTCTATAAGTTCATAATCATTTCCGCATACGTGTTCTCTCCATTGTCACTGACAGATAAAAGACATAAGAGATGATATGTACAGGATCACCAAGTCAATCAGTGTATATTGTTGAACTATATATAATAGAATATATAAATAAATGAATTAAAATAGAGTACATACAGGATGACACGGTAAAATTGGTTATAGCACACGATATAGTTTTTTATAAAACTATTTCTACTGGAAGATATAAAATATAATACTTACGGGGTCACGCGATAGTTGTAGTCATTAGCTAAGACCTCGATGCCTCCCTGTCTGGCCGCAGAGATTACTCCATTGAGGTTACCCACATCAAAACCAACAACCGACATGTTTGATGACTGTGTAGGGTAATAATATCATGTAAGGCTAATTAATCCCATTGGTCTTTCTTAATCAGTTAATTGATATTAATTAGGATTGGAACAGTATGTTGAATATCTTATTTTAAAAAAATACATGGACGATTTCAATTTCTGGAGATGGTCTTAATACTAAAGTGGGAGTGGCCGATCAATTTATATTTTTCAAAGCTTATAAAGAACTTATTAAAATTATCTTTTAGTTCAATCATTTTTGGGCCCACTTATAACTTTTAATATCCGTTTTTATTGGTACATGCAAGAGAAAATGCATACTATTGGTTCGAATGTTATAAAATATTGAATATATATATTACAGGTAATAGAGACAACCAAGCCAAAATATATTTGCAAACATAGCCTAGTACTAATAATAATGATTGTAGAAAAATGGGATAATAAACCCTTAAATAAAGTTGGCGTGGATAAGGCACTGATCTAACAGATCATACATGGAATTTAGCTAACAATGCTTGAAGGGCCTCCATTCAAACAACTTATATCTACAATTATGGAAAATTAAACTTACCTTTAAAGCTTTAAAGAACAAATAAAAATTTAAATATGAGGATAAGACAATGCTAACCAACTACCAGGAAGAAAGGGAGTAATTAAATGCAAATATAGTCTGAGTAACTGAAGTTGTACCAACATAGATAAAGAATAAAATGAAAGTTGTTAGTGTGAAGTGCATCAGATATCGTTTGTATAAGTGAACACGCCTGAAAATATGGGCGGATTTCAACATATAGGCCAGAATAATGATTAAAAATGAATAAAAACCTCAGAATCACTAGTTGATTAACAACGTGTTTCAAAATATACACAATAACTTGTCACCGTATATTAATCTCCACACTAGACATTATAAAAATTAAATATTTTTTTGGTATAGTAGACAACCTCTAGAAGCTAGGTGCCCAAAAAAACTGTACTCTATATATATAATCAATAGCCTACCTAAAAGGCGAAAGACGAGCGAAATAAAAAACAACGATAAAATCCACAACTAAACGCGTCTGAAAGTAATGAAAATAACTAAGTCTGGCGCTTAAGACTGTTAGAAACGTGCGTCATTTTGTCGGTCATGTCTATTTTATTGCGCCCGATGTTATTGGCTTGGATAATTCCGTATTGTTCGCGATTCATCTAGTAAGAAATAAAATCTAAATAATAATTGACTATTAATAGCTTTTTGTTTTTATTTTTTTATATTAATTTTAAAATTTATATATACTAATATTATATATTTCTATAACTTAAATAAAATGGTTATTAAGGTAGTTTATTTATGCTATTCTACCGACTCATGTACACCAATCTGTAGGTAGCTTACAAGATGTTTTGTATTGGCTATATATCATTAAAAAAAGCATTAGTAATCAAACACATGTAGTAATTGTCCAATCATATTTTCTATGTAAATATAATGTCAATTCGTAAACACCATGATGAAAGTTATATCATTGGTTTTTTTTATAAAATCTTATTAATAAACTATTGTAGATAGGACTTTACGTCATTTGTCCACGTTTTAAAATACCTTTTCTTTAAGGTAAAAGCTATAAGACGTACTTTCTTCATTAGAGAGAGGCATATCAGACAACAAAACCGACCTATTCTTAATAGAATATTATGTAATACTTTACACTAGTTGAATTTTATTGGTTTCTGCTATAATTAGGTAGGATGATGAAAATTGGAAAGATCGTACTAAGTAAAAATCATCCATTTCAATTGGATTTGTTTAAACGCTATATCAGTACTCCATTGGCTGTTAATAAATAATTAAAATAATTTGCAAGTTATTTTTGATATGTCTCTTATGCCACTAGCTGATTGCTGACTATGGTTTTAACCATCTATCCACCAATCATAATTTATCAGGTTATCAACTCCTATATAATCCTACTCTATTTTGCAATCAAAAAACTTATTTTATAGGGTATGATACCGCAATATAATATATAATAGAGTATAGTATAATAAAAGTAGATAGTAATCTTTTTTTCTTTTATTCACCTGTCCTCAGTCAATATAGTGCCCATAACCACTGAATTATAATATTTCTCTGCAAATGCGACAATACAACGTGGAAATCTATGCATTCACCAATAGTAAGCATTAAAACAAAGTCTATAGTTTTTAATTTATCGATGGGTACTGAACTATTCCAAATATGCAAAAGAAATAGATATATTACTAAGCAGTATAGAATCCCTCACAATGATAAAAGATCTACTTTAATTTCCCATATAAAATAATAAACACGGCCTTTAAAACAATTAATAAGATTGCAATTGTTGTTAATTTTGGTATGGTTACTATGATTGTCGTTACCATTTATAGTACTAATGCTACGTATTACGCGTTCTCTCTTGAGTTGTATTGAAGCTATTATTATTATTAATATTCGATTATTATTGATTATTCTTCAATTATTATTATAATAATTATTATCATTTATTGGAATTTCGTTCTTCACCATGCCTAAACAGATTTTTCTTGGCTATATTACCGCGTCTTTTACATTTGGTTGTAGTGACCTATTAAGGTCAGTAGGAAGTTGTCCAAACTACAGGTCTATAATATGACTTTGTGGTCATTTGTATACCACAAACTGATTAGAAGTTACACATGTGTCTATTGACTCTCACTATTACATATATAGTAAATTATAAAAACAATAATAAAGGTTCCATTTCTTTACTGTGCATGTTTACAGTCGTCAATATATATTAAAAGCCTTTCCGACAAATTAATTTATTTGTTTTAGTATTCATTAAGGTTCTAAGTAACACGTGGTACGACCGACAAGCTGGCAACAAACGGATTATGAATAGATTGGTTCAATATTAGTTATGTTAACGACGTTCTAAATACGACGCAATTACTCGTCAATATAGATTAACCTAAAGTAAGCAATTGGGTTGATAATGTGGACATTAGCTAAAAAGCATCCAAATAAGGACATATGCGTTAGACCAATTGCAAATTATGATCAAGTTATGATCAAGCACTTTTAGTGGGTCTTACGGGTCTCATGTGAACCACATTAGCCAATACAAATGTGTATGTTTGTTTCTATTTTGGACTGAAATATGAAACCCGGCTGCTTTAACATTCATGATAAGCAAGGGTCGCGAAAAGGATAAAAGAAATGAAAACAACTCATAAAGATACGGATAATGACGTAGAAACCATTGTAAGCAAATATTTCGTTTCTTATAACTTTTTATCAGTATCTTATATATATTCTCATTGATGGTTAGAAGGTACGTGGCCTGTATTCTATAACCATCGTATTATATTGTAATCTAGATCTTTATTGACACTTGATTATAATCGTCAGTGTTCAAATTTTTCTCTTATCGAGAATATTGAGAACTGTTTGACTACTTTACATAGTAGTAATAACTATTACATATGTCCAGCCTTATCATCTCTTCCTAATTGTTTACACTGTGCTATTATCTTAAATGCACCTAAGCGCATTAAGGCAGGAGTCTCTCCTCGATATATAGATGAATATTCTAGACGGCTGAGGATAGAACCATCTTACACTCCATCTCTAGCATCAAAATCATCTCCTCCGTTTATTGAAAGCGGATCAGAGCTATGTGTTGTCTCTATTGTTATACCAGCAGGAGATATTTATAAGCAGCACCTAATTAGAGCCCCTGAAGTCTGTATGCAAGTCACTAGAACTACGGTAGTTCGTTATGATTTATATTTTGTCTTTTGATTGTCTAGCGCTAGAAGTTTATCATAAATTTTTAATTAGAAGGCCAACTAATCAAACCTACTATAGTTGAAATATTAGAGGATACTTGTATGGTGTCCATTTACGATTACAGTGGTTTGGATTATAGTTATTGCTTTTATTACAAGTCGCAAAGTAAGAAGTTTAAGGCGTTACTGAATTTAGAAGAATTTTTCGTACCACAATCAGAACTCACAAAGGCTTTAGCTTTTTCTTTTTCTACTGATCATTATTTAGATCAACTAGGAAAAGACAGGTGCACTTAACGTCAAACAGAACTCATTAAAACATACTTCTATTTCTAATATTATTGTTATGATTACTAATACTACATATGACATATGACTTCCAATAAGACTAAGAGTAGTGTCATCTCAGTTTAATCACAGCATATATCTTTTTAAAGCAATCTCTTATCTTTTGTAATAAAGAATAGAGTACTTTGAGACTGATCTGTTTGGTTCTTTATTATTGTTCTATTTTTACTAAGAATGTGTTAAGAGGTAATTTTTTATAGGAAATTCGTCAACAATAGTTCATTAAAAATCCTGCAATCTTAATTGAACCAGATCGGATCAGGATACTCTAATACACCCAAACATAGTAGTTTATTACCTTTCCCTATTCTGTATCTAGCTAGTGCGTTACTTTCCGACCTACTTATAATATAAGCATCTATAATGATAATAATATATGTATGGTCTTTTGTAATATAGTCAATCAGAAGGTTCATTTGATTTTCTACATTTTTTTCTCTTTGAAATCTACAGATATACACCTTTGCTATTGGACTATACAACTTGAGAATAGGGAGAAGGTAGAAAAGAAAAATAGAAGGAGACGATAAAACATGCTAAGACAACTAAACCTGTTGAAACAGTAAAATATAAAATAAACATACGCTGTCTTTATTTCAAGCCGTTACGCTGACAATGACGTATGTCAGGTGGCAGAATATCGTGTGAACAAACCAAAAACCCGCGTCTCAATCACATAGTCATAAAATTAAAACATTTTAAACATATGTTATGTAGAGAGACCGAATCTGAACAAAACTGTGCACCAAATATATAATGTACAGGAATTATTCTCATTCTGAATCGTTACTGCGTAGGTTTTAGAGAACCTCTCTTATTTGATTAATAGCAAATAATAATAAATAGAATATAATATATTCCAATAAAAAGAAATAAGGAATTAGTGCAACATATGATACCTGTTCCAACCAAATCAACCTAGTTGTACTATTTAAAACTGTGATATAATAAAACCAATGCAGTTTATCATACCCAATTCTTTCGGTGACAGATATAACTAGAAGAAAATTCTATATATTATTTTAACATATGCACACATTCGTGTTATACTATTTTTTATTATTTTAGCTAGACAAAATTCCCCACACCATCCGGGACTTTTTTGCGTGTTATAGAATCGGCCTACAAATGGATATAGCCACAGAAGCATTGATATTCAAAGACTATGTTCTTTCCGCTTGTTCCAATAATTAATTAAGTTCCGTTCCTACCAGTACAGGGCAACGCCGCATTGTACCTAACTAATTATGCCTCTTCCATATTAAACTTAAGCCTATGTTTAAGAAAGACACGAGCCTCCTTACCATATTTTCTTTGCAAATAAATTATTTTAAAAGAAATAAACATAACTTGCCTACCTCATAGTGTTATTAATGGAGTTTATCCAAAACAAAACAAAACCAACTCATTGGTTTAAGGTAATTAAGGCTCTTCGCTATAAGAGAGAAATCATGGATTATTACTAAAGTTGAAATTTATAATTGCACTATTATAGTATGGTATTATAGGCATAGCTTTAAATTTAGTATTGTATTTAATATCATAAAAATATAATGCTTAGATTTTTTTTTTAACCACACTATTATAAAACGTTGTGGTACTCGATTTGAACTAGGAAGGTTCTGTGAAATACAAAACCAGTTCGATATATATAAAATACTATTTTTCTAATGTGTAATTGATTTCATAAGAGAAATAGCTATATTGAGATAATCTCAAACTAAAAGGCAATGAATCATTAGTAACTATTACGGATGGATGGTATATTAATTGTTTCTTCAGATTTAATAATTGTATATGCAAACGAAACGAACAAGAATAGCGTCCCTCACTTAATAAAATAGTTAGGCATTCATTTATGATTTTCAACCAATCATCATCATATAGACATTGAGGGTTTATCCAATACTTCATTCATAAATTGCATGTTGATTTATTACTACTATTCTTGACAAACGTTAATTTGAAAATTACTTTGTTATTGCAATCGAGCAATAATTTATTCAATGGATTTCTTGTTATGTTATGAAGTCATGAATTGTTTGGCCGTAGTTTAGCGGCAGTATATTGAAAACAATTTGTGATCCATCCTTGGCCAATAAAATTTAAACAACTTTTATTTCATACTCTACCGAGTAAAGATATTGGTCATGCGCACAGTACTGGGCTATATAGGCAGCTTCATAATTATAATACCATTACAAAATATTTCAGTATAATAGAACATAGTACATATACCTCTCCACACATAACGATATCATAAGTCATATATATTTTCTCGCATAAGTTAGTTTGTATTCCTGATTATGATCTAATATAAGATAATAATAAGACTATAATGCTACTAATGTCAAAGTGCATGTACTATGGCAATACAGACAGCTTCCTTAACACATATACACCTATAGATATTATGTTAATATACCTTACCGCCTCTCTCTGTCTTCCCTATACCCCTGTCTATCCCTATCCCTACCATTCCTATAAGATTTATAGTTAGAGTCCTTTCCTCTGTCTCTACTATCTCTACTATACCTGTCATCTCTATATTTGCTTCTGTTACTCTCTCTTTCCCTTTCTCTATCTCTCTCTCTCTCTCTCTCTCTTCCACCCTCTGCATGCCCATTATAACTGTATCTTTCCGTTGTCCCCCTAGTATACTTCCCTCTATGACGGGAAGGTTGACGATCTTGCCTGTTATCCCCTGGAGTGTCTGTTCTAATCTCGTCATTATTCCCTTGTTCTTTCGCGTCTATTATCTTCGACTCTTTCTCCCCTTCTTCCTCTTTCTCTTTTATAGTTATGTCTTGTTGTACAACCTCTTCTTTCATCTGTGCTTTATCTTCCTGTACAGGTACATCCTTCTTTTCAATTTTATCATCTCTATCATCTTCCTTATCTTCAGCCACTAATCCACTCTCGTGTGTTCTTTCCCTGTCCTGTCTCTCCTTCTCTGTCCTTCTTTGTTCATCATCTCCTTGTTTATCCCTATCTGTAGTCATTCCCTCTCTCTTTATAATATTATCACTTTCTCTTCTAGAGTCTCTCCTCCTATCACTATCTCTCATTCTAA
Organism: Ichthyophonus hoferi; assembly: GCA_002751075.1. NCBI lineage: Eukaryota > Ichthyosporea > Ichthyophonida > Ichthyophonidae > Ichthyophonus > Ichthyophonus hoferi. The sequence continues at coordinate 145,460 of NAOQ01000076.1, read as the reverse complement.
CTTCTTCTGAACTCTTTTTATGACTTCTATCTAATGAGCTCTCTCTATGCTTTCTTGATCTGTGTCGACTAGTATCTCTACTATGCACTCTATCGCGAGATCGTGATCTCCTTGATCTACGTCTTCTTGGGGATCTAGATCTAGATCGAGTGCGTGATCGCTTCCTATCGCGAGATCTAGATCGCGAACGACTTCTCATAGGAGATTTGGAGATGTATTCGGAACTGTCGTGAAAGTAGCAATAAATACGGGGATTAGGGGAAAAATTATAATTTTAAAGTACCAATGAAATAATAGGATTGCATATTAAAAATATTAAAGATGCAACTCGGCGGCATCAATATTAATTACCAATCAACTATGAGAACTAAAAGTTAATCACAGATTAATCATGATCGCTCCTTCCATCTATCACACAAGGTTATCAATGTAAATGCAAATATACAAACAGACACGGTGATCTTACGTAATAGTGGTTTCCTTGACTGTAGTCTCGGGCGGAAGAATGGTTGGTGTGACAACGGGAGGGGGGATTACGGCTAGAGAGAGAAGGAGAGGGAGAGGAAAAGAGGATGTAGGAATAGGTCAGTATATAGCTAGAAAGACACGCTTGTAGATATGATAGTATAATAGTATGTGTACGATATTATGACAATATGCATCTACATATACATATAGGTATACCTATTACCTACACCTATAGCCATACCTGTAGGTAAATGGTGTTGCTGTGTGTATTTAACCCTAGCCATGATTGCTTTCTGCATTGCCTCGGCTACTGGATCAGCCCCGCCCATAGCTTGAGCTTGTGTCTGTAGGGCCTGTATGGGTGTAAGAACATGCACATGAACATATACAAACATATAGGTACAAATAATATATATGCATAGCAACGGGTGATCCAATCATCAATCTATCCCTCCCTACCTACACCCTATCACATCATGGCAGCTATGGCCAATCTAAAGTAATGTCTATCTTTCCTTAATAGACAGGTAAGATCGTATAGTAGGTGGTGATGGTACTATAAATACAATGCATTAAAATGCAATTCTACAATTCTATTCAATAGACATTTGAACAAGACCAACATTCATCATCTAGCCCTCTATACACATTTACCTACCTTCTGTATAGCCGGATCATCCCTATCCAATGCGCTCATCTCGGCTCTACATTCAGCCAATGGTTGCGCATATAACTGCACACCGGCCTCTGCGAATACTCGTGCCTGGACCACCTCCTTCTCATACAGTGGTCGCAGTTCAGGGTTGGTTGCTAGGCGAGCAATCACTGATTGGGTCTTCTCTAGTAAGGTTTTATCTGCCAATGCCCTGGCATCTGCCATCTGCTGGACTAATTGGGCTTCACGTGCCTTGCACAGAGCCAATCGTTGTTGTCTTTCAGCCGTAGTTTGGGGAGGAGTGTATTGAGTGAGGGTGCGTTGAGTGGGTAAGGGAAGAAGAGCGGTTCCCATAGTAACAGCAGGCTTCACTCCCATCAATGGTTGTTGACTCCAGGTGGTGGGCGTAGGAATAGGGATGGGGGAGCGACTTGTCTGTTATAAAGGTACCAGACATAGTTGATTAGATAGTAGTATTATATAATGTATAAGCAACAGAACACAGGCATGACATGATAGTGCCCTAAACCCCTGGGCAGCAGTAGTAATAATAGTAATAATAATAATAATAATAATAATAATAATAATAGCAACAACAGTAAAAATAGTAGTAATAATAAAAATAGTAGTAATAATAATAATGATAATAATAATAATAGTAGCAATAATAGTAATAATAGCATAGTAATAATAATGATAACAATAATAAGAGTAGTAGTAGTAATAATAGTAATAATAATAGTAGTAATAATAATAATGGTAGTAATAATAGTAATAATAATAGTAATAATAATAGTAGTAATAATGATAATAATAATAGTAATAATAGTATAGTAATAATAATAATAGTAATAATAGTATAGTAATAATAATAATAGTAGTAATAATAAGAATAATAATAATAATAATAATAGTAATAATGAGAACAATAATAAGAGTAATAATAGTAATAATAATAATAGTAATAATAATAATAATAATAACAATAATAATAACAGTAATAATAAGAACAATAATAGGAGTAATAATAGTAATAATAATAATTCATAAGCTACATCCTTAGACCATCCCCACATATACACTCACCCACATATATATATACCTATATATACATACATACATACACATACAACCCTTACCGATGCAGCAAAAGGACTAGGCAGTAGACCTGTCTTGTTGGCAAGCAATGATGATTGTTGATTGGTCGTGGGCTGGTGGGCAAGACACTGGCCAATTAGCCGAAGTTCCCCTTCTTCATCCTATACCGTATACAGAGATACAGCCTATATATATATATACTACCTATCCATTCATAAAAATATACACATTCTTTTCTTGTGTCCTTACAAACCCTCTCCTCTACCTCAAACTACGTTCTCATAACCTGTAGTATCTAGGCAATAGATCTAAAGCCATAGCCAAAACTATAACTTTAACTATCCGTAAATTATTCTCTCTCTCCTATTTCTATATGTTCCTCTCTATATATGTATATACCTACTCACTCATCCAGCCACATTAAATGTTCGTTGAACTATGTCATAACTTTAAGAATCGTGCAATAAAACGCATTAAATCACATGACATGCTACCTGTTAGGTATAACATTGGCAGGGCTACGATGTGTTTAGAAAGGTCCGTGTTCGTGTGTGTATATATGTATACGTGAGTGTATGTGTGTATATATATGTACGTATATATGATAATATGTATATATTTATGTATATATATTCACATATAATAGAAAATAAGTAGTGATTTTAATAGATATATGTACGGGGTTGTACGAAAGAAATAAAATATACTAAAGAAATACAGGAGGAAGGGCAAGGAGGAGATTGTACTGATTGTAGATGCTGATGTTATGTAATGATATATGGTAGGTATAGTGGGATGTGTGTAAGTTGTGGGCAGGGTTGGGAAGGTATATAGTAAGAAATCGTGTAGAAAATTTTCACAGCCCATATATATGCACATGAAACATGTGATTTAAATACTGCCTGTATGTAAAGTCTTAGCACCTCCCATGCTCTTCCCTCCAGTAATTATTAGTCGGTGGCTTGTTCTATTCTACATACATATTAGCATGCCATAGGTATAAGAGAACATGCTAGGAAAGTCCATGTGGTCATATTTAATAATAACACTCACTGTGTATTGAGTTATTAAATCATATATATATATATATATATATATATATATTATACATGTCTATAAACTTATCACAGTTTGTATGGCCAACTTACTCCAATCCCTAGGCCTCTTTATACATGTAACCCAATCACCGTCCATGCACGCTATTATATATTTATAAAAATAAAATACAACAACATTATCTCAAGATTTAATATATAATATACAATACTCACGTTTGCCAATAAACCAACTCCCACTGGCGCAGCTAGACCAGTAAGACCAGTGCCAGTTGTGGAGTCAGCCAATGGAGTGCCAGAAGGGGGTGACTTAGATGCGACAGTGGACGAATAGGGATGAGACATAATATTTCCTAATATAGACGATAAGGTTAGATGGGTAAACCTAAAACATGCAGAGGAGAAGGAGGGGAGGGAGAGGGAGTGAAGGCGAGGGGCTTTACCCACCTCCAACTGCACCGGGTAGTGGTAGCAACCCCAATGATCTGTCGGCTTGACTAGTCACGTGGGCGCCCATAGTAGGGGGCAGGGGCATGAGAGGGGTGGGCATCATCCCTATAGACCCTCCCTTAGACACCCCTAGGAGGGCTGACTTCTGCATCATCTGAAGGGTTGATAGGGAGGTGGGTAGGCCAGGCTGCTGGCCTAATAAGGGCTTTGACATGTGACTATGATTGGATAGGGTGGGGGCATTACCCATGAGACCCATTCCCATTGGTAGGTTCATGCCCGTATTTGGGTTGATCTGCGTCATGTTGGTTATAGTGGCCTGTCGACGGCTCTCTTCTTCCTGTATATGATGCATAAGAAATAGCCATATTAGAAAGGAAGTAGATGTGTGGGATATTAATATTACCATATTAAGGTGCAATTGGGCATGTATAAAGGTGTATGTATGTGTATAGGTGTCAGTATGCATGTGTCTGTGTGTGGTTATGATTGGCATTCCCACCTTCTTCCTCCCTTACTATATACTATACATTATACCTCTAGGGTGCCTTTACCTTTTTTAATCGTAACTCTTCCTTCTTTGCCTGTATAAAGGTGTCTGGTATCTTGGAGGGGTTATTCTGGGCACTATAATATAATACCACCTGTTAGTATAAAACTATATCCTCTATATCCTCCCAAGGCACCGTGTGTACTGGTTATATGGATGTATGTATGCGGGAGACCCTTATCTGACCCTTTCCAGGGTAGAATAGTGAATAGAGACAGAAAGACAACATAACATGCCTAATGAACAAGGTCCATAGCTCCTTCATAAATAACTTGGTGTTGCCTTCTAGGAAACCTGTTAAGTTGAGCTGCATCAGACGAGGGTCGGGGATCTGGGAACAGAAAGGCCATATGTTAATGTGTGATCTAGAGATTAATAAGGAAGATGTTAAAGGAATCTAGAGACTAAAGGGAAGAAGTTAAGAGTAATCTAGAGATTAAAGAGCAAATGTTAGAGTAATCTAAAGATTAAGGGGAAGATGTTAAAGTAATCTAGAGATTAGTAAAGAAAATCCTAGTAATATATAAAGATAAATGTACAGCATAGTCTATAGATCCACCTTATCATCTCGGTGATATTGGTTTATTACTTTACAGAGATTAATAAATGCAATGGTTGATTTGCCAATTTAAATCTTCCTATCTACATACATATATATAAGAGCCAACAGCACACTACACTACCTTGTTCTCATCCAGTATGTTAAACACAAATTCTATCACCACCTCATCTTCCTGTCCTAACATTTCTATAATTCGTGTGCGGATCCAGGGTTTGATCACATCAACATTAACCTGGTTGAGATCAACCTGTGTGGTCAAGATGGTAAGGTATATGGATATTAGATGTATGTTAGTATATATGGGTAAGTAAAAGAGAAAAATAAAAATTAGAGATACTATATAATAGTGCATATGCATATACCAAGGCTACAAAGAGACAGAGAAATTGTCAATCAGTTAATACTGTACGGTGTCAAGCCTTAACTATTGTGGCTTCCCTTGTATAGGGTGGTATGTTTCACTATTATACTATACCATATCTTATTATTACTGTCCCAAGTGTCAAGTCTTCACTATAGTGACTTCCTTTGTATAAGGTGGCATGTTTCCCTTGTAGAAATAAGAAAAATGGTACTAGAATATAAGAGGTAAAATTATGATTGAAAAATGCCAAAAGAGTTATATACATATATTTATATACTAAAACTATACCCATTATTATAACCTGCTTTGTATAATATACTAACACTATATACTTATTACTATAAACTATATATATATACGATACTAGTTATTTTATATAACTCAAATTCTTCTCAGCAGAATGTATGCACAATAATCAAATAAACCCAATACTATCCAGCAACAATAAATAAATATAAGGGAAAACAACCTTTAATTATTAATTGCTTTTATAAAAAACACTAATACAATGTGCATATAAACCAAGAAAAATAAGGAAGACCCCTACAGACACTCACCGGGGTATCAAATTCAGGTGGAAATTTTGATTTCATTTGTTTAAGTAGCTTTTTCTCTGTGGCCTGAGAACGGCCGTCCTCCGTTCCGCTAGTGCCCTGTATCAAAGCAAATGTATCATATATACATGTAATAACAGGTAAGTGTGTATAGGTAGAGAGAGAGAGGGAGAGAAGTAGAAACCGACATGAGTACATGTTATATATAAAATACGTGTGCATAGTGATAAGAAGAGGGAGACGCAATACTATGCTTTAGGAAGGTTATAATATATATGAAAATAATGTGTATATAAATAGGTAGGAAAATAGAGTCAGAAATAAAAACAGACTTGCACCCATGCTTAAAAGAGGTATAAAATAAAATACTAAATAACAAAGAAACAGGGAATTCATTTAAAACTTACCCTAAAACCGCTGGACATTATAGCTAGTATATATGACCTTTATAGAGTCGGTAAATAATAATAATAATACCAATAAATAATAATACAAAATAATAATAAATAATAAACACAATAATAACAATATACTAATGGGGTATGTTGTTTTTAATACCACGCCCAGTGACTCGTTGGGTCAATGGCTCGACTCGATTAGACAATGATCATATGTTTCTAGTTGCATTTAAAATAATATCAATATTGCTGTTATTATAATTGTTATTGTTGTTATTGTTGTTATTGTTGTTATTGTTGTTATTGTTGTTATTGTTGTTATTATTGTTATTATTGTTGTTATATTCGTTATTATTATTATTATTGATATGACTATTGCTATTAGTTTTATTACATAACTTTTATTGATGTTGCCAATTTGATTGGTCTACTTAGCTTTATCATAACTATATATGGATGTATATAAAATCTCAATTGCAATGACAAAATATTATTTGAAAATTATATTTTATTGGTACTCATAATTTTATTTTATTTTATATTTCCCACTCCACACATCTTTGACGTCACAGGTAAAAAGAAGTGGGTCAAATAAAAGGGAGGTCTATATTAAAAGATGGTATATTTAATTAATTTAGGTATTTTTCTATATAGCTATAAATATTTAATATCCGTCTTAGAGCTAACATTTTACTCTTCATTCGTTATGTTCTTCATAGGAGTGCGTTCCCTCTCAGTTCCATATTCCGTCTTCTCTATGTAATTTTTCACTCGCTCTATATCGGCAGAGGTATCGGTTACCCTTTATTCACATATCCAAATACACCCGTTGCCCGTCTGAACGAGCGTCCAAAGTTTTGATCTGGTACTTCCCGGCACCTGACTAGGAAATACGAATGGAGGTTGCCGTTCCTTCTCCTGTAGTGTTCATTCGAGGCGAGTACTTCTCCCAGGGACTCGAAGAATGCCATGCACTTGGAATTGTCCCATGGGACAGCAGTGAAGATATGGCGTAAAGTGGTAGACATTTTGTGTGCACTAATTCACTCATAGTCTCAGGATAAACTAGAATATTGCATTTTTTTATCTTGTATATTTTTTTGAGATTTTTAACTTTTAGTGACCCACGGTATACTTTGTAATTGCTCATCTTCATTGATTTTGATCAATCGAAAATTAAATCAGCGATTAACCCAAAGGCAGTGATGATGAACGTATATTGATAACCATTCCTCTAAGAGGTTGGTCTCGTGTTTTTGTTGATGGGTCAGCTGAATCAAATCTGATAGGTCCGGATATGATGTGAGATCTAACACGAGACAGAGAGCCAATTATTGCCCGTTACGAAATTGCTAGAATAACCGAAATTAGTTATTACTAACCTAATCATCCAATTACATAACCGCTTAAGCCGGCGCTAAATTATTATTACATATGTAGCCTGGAAAAATAGCTAGTGCAATATGTTGGTGATGAACAGCAATCCAAGATGATTTATCAAAATTGAACCAGCCAACGGTAGAGATTTTGCAACTATATGTTAAACTATTTAAGATCATATATTTTGGATCCAGATAACACATTGCTTGAGGCATCCTGCTTATGGCAAGTCCTGCTGATTTGTTTAATATTAAAAATGTGTCTTAGCACAACTGTACTCTGTGTATGCAAAGAGACATGTTAAGATGACTCTTAATTCGATATTCTCTCTCCTTCTAAATGAATATAGGTCGCAGGAATGCTCTTGTCTCTATTTATTATTCCCAACACGTACTTACCTATCAATAGGTCAAACAATGACTATGCCTTGGAGCATGTGTAATACATTAAAATGATTCATTCTTTCTTTATTTATTTGTATCAGAAGATAACATATATTCCATTCATTTATTATCTAATATTCATTAAAGAGTAGAAATTCTCTATCAGCCTACGTAGTAACAATTCATATGGAGATTAATTCCTGTATACCATCTTCTATTAAGTACACAGTTTGATCTGAATTCAGTCTCACCACATCACATGTTTTAAGAACAGTAAAAATTAGCCACTGTGTAGTTGAAATGGGGCTTCTAGTTTTGTTTACACTATAGTCTGCCACCTGACATGCATCATTGACAAAGTAATACTTCAAAATAAAAACAGACTAAGTTTACCCTATATTTTTACTGCTTCAACACTAACTAATAGAAAATCAATAAAATTAATAAAACAAGACTAAAACGTTTTTTGATCATCTCTATATGTAATTTATGCCAAGGTATATATCAATAGAGTCAACAAGTCTCTATTTGATACTTCACAGTATTTTTTATTGACACTTTGAAAATTAATGATATGTGCAAGTCTAATGTGGTAATTCTCATAGTGTAATGACTAAATTTCTAACTGTCAGGTTAGAGTGACCATACAATACCTAGTATTTGAAGCATGTTTTTAGTCACTTCAGATATTACATCATTACCCTGCACTCTATACTGTGGCATCGATATCTCTAGCAGTGACACAGTAATCATCAATGTATTAACTTCATTTAATTCATAAGCCCAATGTGATAGTTTTATATTAGTGACCCACCAAAAAAATACCAAAGCCTATAGACATACTAAAATATATAATAGTTTACAAGTCATATTCCAGAGTTCAACTTATGTTGTTATTGTTTGTTATATTATGGCTGTTGTCCTGAAGAAATTGAAGTAAGTCAGTCAGATACTCTATTGGAAGGCTAATGAGTTGAGTCTGATGTAGCACTTTTTCAGACGACAATCTTGTTATAATTTACTCACAAATAGATGGAGATCATAGCCTTCATATTTACAGCAAACTACTGAGTAAAAGGTTGAAGGCCTCACTCAGCTCAGATCAGAAGCTTGAAATTCAAGCGTGTTTTGGAAGGCTTTGACTATTTATTTACCTGATGACCATCAAATATAACCGAATAACATCAATACTGGTTTTATTTCCAATAACATATAATATGATAACTGGAGGTGGATAATCTAAACTGAAGTGGAATTCTTCAAAAAGTTGAAAAGGAACATTTGCTATATAGTTTGATCTGGAGTACAATGGAGATGGTGGGGGAGACTATCAAGAATAGGAGATAGACAAAATAAAAAGTGAAACCTCCACAATTCAGGTCAAGTTAAGTCGTTTTGAGTATTGTGGTTCCGAGTTAAAAGGTTGGTGGGCCAGTATTTGGTTTCCTCTGCTGCAGGGTTAAAGTACCAATTATTGTGATTACATATCAATGAAATGACTGAGAAGCAATTAATATTAATATTAATGGAAGCAAGATTATTGGCTGATCATGCGATATTCTACATGTTTGACACAGTACATATAACTATGACCTAATTGTACTGAGGCTTTGACTAGGTCTGGTCTATAAACCAGCTATCACAGGCACATACAATTTACTTAGACGTAAAATATATGAATCTAGGGTAATACTCTACTTTAGCTATTCTGTTGAAGGTGCCTGCTGTAACATCTGACTGCTCTATCACAATGTATGAAGAATGTGAAAATACAATGCCGACATCACCCCCAAAAAAATCCCTTTAGGTGTGACGCGTGTATAATCGTATATGTACGTATACATACGCTAACACAACCAAAATAATGTTAGCTTTGTTGATTAAAGTTATAGCGTCAAAATAGTATTGAAAATTCTTTCTAACTCTGATACGCAATTAGTGAAACACAAGGGTATTTGTGGTGTGACCACAGTACCATTCTTCAACTTGCTCGCCCCACATCATGCTAGTATTTCACAGTCAAGAGGAATTAGTCTTAGACGTCCAATGTAAAATAATAGCACAATGTGGAGTGAGCAAGTCATTCATAGAAAAATGGTATCTCTGCCACATCACAAATACCCTTGTGTTCCATTCAATGGGTATTAGAGTTAAAACAAAGTTCCAATGCCAAACCACTGATGCTGTGACTTGAATTGACAATACCAAAATTACTTTGGTTGTGTTAGCATATGTATACGATGATACACACGCCTACAAAGTTTAATTTGGTGGTGATGACAGTATTGTGTTTTCACATCCTCCCCATATTGTGATAAATCATAGATCAATCAGACGTAATCGCGAACATCTTCAACTTAATAGTCAAAGTAGAGCATTGCCCTAGAATCATATATTTCACGTCCAAGTTTATTGTATATGCCTATGATAGCTGGCTTATATTTTGTCTCACATTAATTATTCAATACTCCTTTTGCCTGCCACACGACAAAAGTAAAAGTAAATTTTAATGTTTTTCAAAAGATAATTCCAACTCTAAACACAGCAATATACTATACCTTCTCTGACGGGATATATTTTTTATCCCTCTAACCCCTATTAATTATTCGTTAAAAAACTATTAAATCATTCGACATTCGATTAGCACCGTAAAATCAGCAGGATTACTAGGCCATTGGAGACTGATCCTATGTAATCCTATGTACTCAGAATTACAAGTATAGATATCGTTTATTATAACCCACCTATTTTCACCATACAAAAATACACATTTAAGTATACATACAACCGATTAAATTATAGTGAGTAATTAATCTAACTATTAATGAAATTAATTAATTGATAGTCTACTTTATTATTTAATTATTAAACATTATGGCAATCGGATTAATATACCCCAATTGAAAAACGGAGTAGATTGATCCGAATCAGGGCAATAATGAATGATCCCTAGTACAGCTTCACCCTACTACGTACTTAGTATAATATTATTATTATATACATATATAATGTATATATGTGTATGTAAAATATAATAAAGTTTATTTCATATTCTGAAATTTATTAACATTGGTGTGTGGGTCTCGGGTGAACTAAACACAATGTCCAGTAACTATAATGTATGTTATACAGGATTATCACGTTTTCATGTTTACTTTTTTTCCATTCCCTTTAACACTGTTAAATCAACAACACAATTCCCCACTCCCTTGGTATCTAAAGCTCCAAGTCTTATGTCTTACTTGTCTTATTGAGTCTTTCACTTAATTTTAATCACCTTTAGGTTAATACAGGGCATACACGCCTAAATGTTTTGAATTTTACCTATACTCACACCTTACCCATAAGGTTTGTTTTTATTGTTGTCGTTACATTTTTGAGCTGTCTCCCGTTCTTCTCACTATTTTTAGACCGTACATCGTACATCATGTGTAGATATACATTAACATGCATTTACCCAAAGGAAATCACAGACCTTCACTCCTATACTCATGTATTCTTATGACTATATCCTTGTGATCATCATATACCCACCCATACCCATCCATCCCTGATTGAATATGGTCATATCTTATACAGAACAATGAGAAGTACAGGCAGGGTATGAGCAGAGATAGCCGAAATATGGGCAGAGGAATGGGTCTCCTGGGAGCCGCCCCCGCCATGAATAACACATCCTCTCTGTTGGGCCAACATCCATATATGGGTAATGGCCTGCAGGGACAAAGCCCTGCATTACTTGTCGACCCTCATAGAAGGGGTATGAGGACCTCACATCCCCAACAGTCTTCCATGCCCATGCTCTTAAATAGAGGTGATAGAGTTAATTGTGCAGCCAATCAAGGGCTACTACCACCACCTGGGGGAGGAAGAGGTAGGTAAATCTTTATTTTTTTATTTTGGTATTTTTATTTTTTTATTATTTTTTGAGAGAAACATGGTCTCTTCTATTGTTAATATATCTATGTGTGTATGTATATGTATATGTATATCTGCATGCATATATGTATGTATATATCTCTGTGTATATTTATCTAACCCTATGCCTACCTTATATATACATATAGTTATCTATTAGTAAAAGGTAAATGATTGAACTGTACTATCCCTACCTGATATTTTTATTACATTATATGATTGGTTATTAATCATATGGGGTATACCTAAGGGGTAAAAGCTCTTATCACTATTCTGCATTATCATTTACACGCCTCACTATCTATCATGCCGTTGGCTGACTCCAAGATAACCACAGGTATTACTGGTTTAGCCTCTCCCATACATATGAATAATTATGATTCGTCAAGGGAAAGGATTTCCCTTAATCGAGGCTTATTGACCAATGTAAGTCGGGTATCTCATATATGATTGGATAATCATCCGATATAAATATCCATCACTCATAATCTTTTATCCACTCAAACAGTGCACATTCACTTAATCCATGATCATCTTCCTTCATCTATACACCTATCTATGTGTATATTCAGATACATTAGAATACATACTTATCATACATACTATCATATATATATATACTGGCATATAGGCTTACAAAAAACAATTCACATATGCCCTTTATTACAACAGATTTTATTTTACCAATTTTATTGGCGTTTTTCTATCTACGTGTTTAAAGGTAAAGAGATTAGTGAGTGTAAAGGATAAGGATAAATATGATAACATAGGGCAGAATATCAGGTTATGTGCCTATATGAAGGCGTATATATATGTAGTGTATATGTATCTGTAGCCATACATGGCACTAGCTATAGATAGGATAAGGTCCTATGTCAGGTATAGCTACCTCATTGGTATTCTTATTGGTCCACCAGCCCATGGCCAATCAACAGGCTTCAGTGCTCAATTCGCGATCTGGTCTTCTGCCTAAGCCTATGGCACCAATGGTAAGCCTCTATCCCGGTCATATATATTATATATATAGATATCTATATGTGTGGTATTTTGTACATATGTCGCTATAGATTATGGTTGCTATCGATGTTTCTATGACAACCGTCCAATAGTCGTGAAGCAGAAGGAGTGAGAAATGATTTAAATGGGGGTTATTGGTTGATGGGAGAAGGGATCAAGATAATTGGATATGTTGTTAAGAGGTAGCTGATTTTGGTAGAAAACGATGGGTGGACTTTAAGGTAGGTATGTAATGATATGTACTAGTTACTTGATATGGAATGGAGTAGGAAACGGCTAAACATCATGAGGTTATATACAATATCATGAAATCTCTGTTTTATTTTTTCTGTAAACAGGCCTCTACAACTATTGGTAGGTGTGACGTACGTAGTCACGCTTGCTCTTGCATGCTGCGATATTTAATTGACGCCATGTAACTATTTTGACCAATCAGACACTTACCATCCTGTTCATTTGACATTACCTCTGCTTAATTTTAGTACGTAATGTATCCTTCCGCCATCCCTCCCACACACCTATGTCATTAAACCAATCCTATTTGATAGGCTTGAGTCATACAACTATGACAACTATAATAACTTTGTTGACATATCCACCTACAGGTGGTTACCCAGTATACCCCTCCTAAATCTCCAGCTGAGCTTCAACTACGACTAAGTACCTTGAAGGCAAGAGAGGCCCAATTGACCAAACAGATGAACCAGGCCAAGGTAGCGGCAGATAAAACTATTGAAGAAAAGAGTAAATCAATCAAGGATAGATTGGTTACCAACCCCGAGATGCAATTTATTTTAGAAAAGGAGTTGGAACAGACAAAGGTGATTGTACAGGCAGATGTACAAACTTACACACATCCATTGGCTGAATGCCGGGCAAAGATACGGGCATTGGAGAGGGAAGATATGGCTGTACAGCAGGTAGGGTTTAGCGATGTGTAGGGTAGTGATGTATATATGTTTGTATATGAGATAGAGGCTCTTCTGATATCGGAGTGATAAGGCTTTATAGTGAATGGAATGGTGGAATTATGGATGGTCATGACACATGATTGGATATGGTTTTTCATTTGAAATTGTTGGCCTTATAGGTATATATATTTATATATACTCTATTATAACTCACGTAGTTCTTGCTAATTGGTGGTTATGCTTTTAAATTTTATGTTTACGCATAATATATTTTATGTCAAGTGTCTTACCCAAAACTTCTTGGTTCATTCTACTGTCTATTGCGATACGTTCGATAGAAACCAACAACCAATTCCTTATTATAGTCCAATTATTCTGTATAATCTATCTGTACACATATACTGATGCCAGTCGCTAACGAGTTGAAATGTAGTTTTCAAGAATAACCCATGGGTACTATTGGAGTAATGATTTGACGATATTTATTGTATAGATTTGGTAGTGCAGTTTAAGATATTAGGATACACCTTTCTGGCAATGACCAATCACATGGGGCGATCAACATACCCTATACACCCCCTTATGCCAGATTTATGACATATGCCAACTCATCCCTAAATTAGGATAATTACATTTCCTAGTATGTCAAGACACGTATGAACCCCAACCAATCTCATCACCTATCTAACCATATATATATCTTCCTTATACAGGATAGGCAACAGGTCAGCCTTAATACGGGTCAGGGCCTGCTAGGTAATGCCCCCTGTCAAGCCCCCTCATTAGTCAATCCATTTCGCATAGGACAGGATCCTCATATGGTAACCATGCTACCTTCTCCACATATAAGATCGAAGCCCTGCCTGTTAGGAGACAGTCGGGGGGATGGGATGGCTAATAGGGGGCCTATAGGGCCTATGGGGATTATGCCCACCCCAGATATGGGAGGGGGCTACATGCAACCACCAATCCTGAGATTGCCCCACAATATGATTACTAATCCTATGGATAGACCAGGTCTGTTGCCACGCCCATATAACTCATAATAATGTCATACCAGAATCATTTTAGTGATGGATGATGTTTGTTATCAAATAGAATTAGCATGGGAATGAGAATGATCAGACTTCGGTAAACAATGAAATTCGACTGCAAACCTATTTTTAGTATTTCGTCTGTGATTCCAATGTCACAAACTATTTAGACGAATCGAACACCTGACTTCATATTTAAATAGATGCAAATAGTGCTCAATATTAATTAAAATTCTTGACTTGGTTGTTCGTTTGCTGTTCCTACTGGTTTCACACCCTATGTGTTGTAGAGGTATATTTTCCAAAGGTATGTCATTGATCCGACAACTAGATACCTAACTAATATAATATAATATAATGTAATATAATATAATGTAAATGCTAACATTCTAGGGTGAGCACGGCTTTTTTATTATCTTTCATTAGTCAATTCAACTATGCATCGTGATTATATAGATATATCTGTATGTATGGATGTACGGGTGTATTTCAACAGTTGGATACTGCATAGTGTGCAATAAAGTTATTTAACTTCATTTTGTAAAAATTAAAAATAAATAAAGTGGGGTATATGAATGTATATACGCATATGCATGATGTTTAGATATTTAGATATATC
Source organism: Ichthyophonus hoferi (assembly GCA_002751075.1). NCBI lineage: Eukaryota > Ichthyosporea > Ichthyophonida > Ichthyophonidae > Ichthyophonus > Ichthyophonus hoferi. The sequence goes on along the minus strand of NAOQ01000076.1, from coordinate 130,044 downwards.
GGGTAAACATAATAATATAGCATGGTAATAGAATAAATACTATTTAAACTGTAAATATGTAGCTATGTTGAGATCGCTTCCACTCTAGTAGAAGCTGGGCTACCTATTCTCCTCGGGGTACATTGTGAGCGAAGTTTTTTTGAATTTTAGTTCCTGTTTTTCGTGTTGGGCGGCTACTGAAATAGTTTTTGTCATTGTAACGAGTGTAAATGAATAACTTTTTAATGGTATATATATTATTGCAGCAAATAAATCTATAGAAAAATGGTGAGTTGCAACAGTGATCAACGCGGTTTAGGCTGAAATCAGCACAACGTACCCTTTGCAGTGAATATAATAGCTAATAATTACTAAGGCTATGTGTAATAAGATGTTCTTTACAGCACAGCAGTTATAAAGTATTTACAGTATACGTGACTAATCCTAATTTTACCGATCGATCGACGAGTAATCATAATCTTACCCATGGATCAACGATTAATCACAATCTTGCCTGTAAAGCAGGAAAGAAAGGATCAACCTTAATCTTACCCATTCATCAGCGACTAATCTCAATCGAAGCGGAAGCCATCAAAACCTCCTGCAAAATAAACCAATTGCAATTGTAGTAATGACCAAGGACCAGTCATATGACACCTTCTATGAGCCACCTCGATGAACCTATAAGCGATCACACCATTGCAATGTTATGTTTGTATTTTTATTGATTGTTTATTGTATTATATTATATTAGATTATATTATATTATATTATATTATTGACTACATAATATACTATTATTAATCCTACAGCTTCATGCTCAATATCACCAATTTAGTTATACATTTTTATATGGTTATAAAATTGCAGCTAAGATCGGTTGCGTTTGAAAAAAGAAATGATGAACTTGTCAATATTAGTACGTAGGGTATTCTCACCTACAGTGGTAGGGTTCTCTCGCCGTTGGTTTACGCACACCCTTGAGCCAAAGAGTGCCATCTCTGCTGTCATTGCAACAATCAAAAACAGAGATGGTTTTACTAGACCAATTGGAGTTTTTTGTGCCCGACAGTTCTGTTCACAGCATGGGTATGTAGTTGTTGTTGTATATATATATAATGCTGAGGATTGATATTAGTAGAAATAGGTAAAATATCGTACTGTTATACTATTACATTATATTATATTATATTATATTAATACTCTACTATCATATTCATAAACAGCTATAATATTATACAATTATCCTATATTACTGTATCATTATACTGATATAATATTATGTTATAATGCTATTATAATACAATTATACTATTGTACTACTATACCACCGTACAATTATACTAACACTTTAGTTTCTATTATACCATCATAGTATCATATTATATCATACATATATAAGCAAGAAAACAGTATCAATATAATGTAATACAAATTGGGTATACTAATGAATATCTGATTATCAACGTTATATATTCATTATATCATTCTTAAATAACAATTATTTTTATATCGTTTATTCTTTTTATAATAATGGCAACTATAGTAATCATCATTGCAGACATCATATAATATATGATTATACCTAATCATTACCTATTCCAGAGAGCACTCTGCTGATCCCTTCGCGTTGCCACCAGATGTCCATGACTTTAAAATGCAATCCACCAATGCACCTCATTCAAGCCATGGGTACCATTAATCTGATTGGAGTTGGGTTTACTTGTTGTTTAACAGTAATCATCTATTGGTTTATATTTATTTATTTTAAAAAATAATCGATTTAAATGTGATGTATATTTCTAAGTAATATTACTAGACATGTGTGCACTCATGGATAAAATTTTAATTCAAATTACTTTATAGCATGTTACTGAAGGATAAATATCTTATCACTGTCATACTGTGTGTTTCAATAATTTGGCTTTAATTTTTTTTAAATTAAGTTATATATTTTTATATTAGTAAAATGTATTTCAAATACATTTATGTTATGTTGTTATAACCACCCTAATTAATTGTAATTATCCTGCTTTGTTCCTTTTTATCGAATGGAACAGATGGATTGGATTTCATTGCGTTTGGTGTTGAGGCCAACACAAACTATCCCAAAACCGAATCAATGCACCAATTCAATAATTATTTGATTCAACCCTATTGTTGTTGAGTTACTAATGAAAGATATATCATATGTGCCAAACTAAATAATTATGTATTTATTTGGAATAGGAAGTTTTAAAAGCAAAAGCTGATTGATCTTTGGCATAAGAAATCGCAATATGGCATTTATCTATTCATGGAGTTAATTAACATGAGTACTGGCTGTCCATTTGGGTTAGTCCAGATAACAATTTGCGCTTTTAAAATTTTAAAACCAATCTTTGACTGGATTGATAGTTTCCTTATGCATTTTTGGTCCTATCATATTTTTACACTAATCAAACTTTAGATTGATTATTCTGGCCGATGATTAGAAGAAGATTAAAATAAAATAAGAATATGACATTCAGCCCAATTTAACATAATTATGTGTCAATTAACCAATACTTACTCAATCAATAAAAATTAAAAATTAAAAAACAGCCAATTACCACTTTATGTTTAAAAATTATTTAATATACCCTGATAACTAAATTAAAATTAACCACTGGTCTACCCCAATTAATATTTTTATTAAACCAACCACCAATTCATCAAAATATTAAAATATTAAACTCATTCAGAGACACATCACCCGGCCCAACCTGGCTCTGCCCTATGTGTAATGTGACTAATGAAAGCACAGCGTTAAAATGTATTACCTGTGACTCACCTCCCCCTAGAGTGCAAAGCTGGAATTGTAACAATTGTAATCAGGTATAGACAACTATATATACTATTTTATTATGTATACTGTGTTGTATTGTCTTGTATTATATTTAGTTATATTTTGTTATTTTGATTATATTATGCTATGTTATATTTTGTAATATTATATTAGTTAATTATTTAAACATTTCAAACCATTCAAAAACATCATGATATACACGTTATCACATATTATCATAACATGAATTTTGTTATATGGAGGTGAGGGATATACAAATTAATAGGCAGTATGTATCTACAACTACAGTTATTTATGACTAACCATTATACATATACGTATATATACATGTACGAATACATATACCTATACAAATACATGTACATTGATGCACATATAAATAGTTATAAACAAAAAAATACATATACAAACTAATCAAATCCAATTATGCCCACCTATATATGGGATATATTATGATATTGGACCAATAGGTGAACGTTACCTCGGATTACGTTTGTGTTAGTTGTGAGGCGCCTAAGACCACTGATATTAACCAAACCACAGCCAATGTAAGTCATAGATTAATTTTATACGTATTTTTATACACATAATATATCTTTTTATATAGGACATAACATACATAAACACACACACGTACCTTATCAGACCCCCTTCTATGAGACCATATATATATATATATATATTAGATTTTATATATATACATTTATATTGTGTTTAGACATCAGACATAGCAAGCCATTCAAATAAATCACACAAGGATGTATAGGTTAAATAATATTTTACCTCTATCTTCTTTTATGGTTATGTATATACGGCAATATTAAAACTAGCATACATTGTATAATGTTTCGCATATTTAAATAGTTTTTCTCTCATTTTCTTTCTAGTGTGCAGTATTTTAAACTTTGTTGTCCTATGATATATAATATAAGATATGCTAATGCTAAATTATACAATGCAATATAGTAAAATATAATATAATACACTATATTATACTGTACTATATTATACTTACTATACTATAATATAATATACTATACTGTACTATACTATACTCTAATATAATATACTATACTATAATACACTGCACCATACTATACTACACTATAATATGATAATATCACATGATCTTATCTTATATTTACTGTACAGCTATCAATACTATTATAATCTAATTATTTGAATAATAATATATAGAAGATTATAATAACTATTAGTTTAGAGAACATATTAAACTGCCCTACCACTATACTTATTGTTGTAAATGAGTAATAAAGTACAAACCCCAACCCCAACCCCATATAATTCACAATCTGGACATCAACCCAATAACCAATCATAATGCAGACATCAACTCCAACTGGCACATCTGGTTGGGTGTGCCCTCAATGTAGTCATGATAATTTTAGGTGGAGAGGGCTATGCCAACGATGTAAAACACAGACTCCTAGATTTAAGGGATATGATTGGATATGCCCCGGGTATGTATGTGTCGGTATATACATGCCAACTATTATACTGTCATACTACCACGCATATACATATATACATATATACATACATACATACATACATACATACATACATACATACATATATATATATACAAACAAACAAATAAACTACCATATTATCATACTATCATACATAATTGTCATATATACATACTATCATATTACGCATATAAATATTTATATATGAATATGTAAAAACAATAGTTGGTTTCTATAATTGTATGCACACCTATTAACATATTAATAAAGTATTAATAATCTAAAGGGACTATAACATTCACGGTATATTATATATCTGCAGTTGATAGAAGGTATGTGTATAGGGTGTAGAAGAAGTATATAGAGTAGTTGTCAGGAGGTTAGTATGTAAGTTTAATATGCGGTTCATAAGTATTGCGGTACAGTGTAGTGCAATACAATATAATACAATACAAGATAATACAATACAATACTTTATAATATAACAAAATAGTGTAATGCAATAAAATAAATGCAATAAAATATAATAGAATAGAATACATTGCAGTACACCATTATCCTATACTATCTAATCTAATACAGTGTAATATAATGTAAAATATTACATGTAATACAATACCATAAAATATTATGCTATAGTATCTTACCCTTAAGAAATACTGACCTATCAAATGGTTTTGCTAAACTCCTCTAGGGTTCAATTGGAGATTGCCTGACAACCATAGTGTGAAGTATAGGTTAATTTGTATGATATATCGTATATAAGTCTATAGTACACAATGATTGGTGAATATATATCCATCCAATGAATGGTTGGATAAGGGTGATACATTATATATACACAGGACACTGGTTTACATGATCCAAATACCCCCATGCACGTTTGCATCTTACCAGCAGTTATTGTCAGTAATTGGATCATATCTTATATTTATTAATAACCAAGCTATATATGTCAATCTATTTATAGGTGTGAGGCCCACAATTACGCACAGATCAATAACTGCCATCGATGTCAAATGACTAGGTCATACGACGAACCATTGGTAGATATAAATATTATCTTTTTATTTCTCTCTGTCTCTGTTATCGCTATTTTAATATAGAAATATAATAGGCACATTTGCATTTTATTACATTTAATACCATCCAATAATTTTATTTTTACTTTTATATTGGCTATTCATTTATTTATTATTTATATAGTTCTTGAAGTCACCAATGTCATTTCAGGCAGTTAACACTAACCAATCGTATTTTAGTCATTTAGTATTATCCAATCACTATAGAGCTATATTATAATATACTAGAAAAAACACATTTGATCTTTTAGAGTAATCCCATTCATAATTTCCTCGCATTTTACCCTCGTTTGAGTTTTTCCTTATATGGTAAGATCTAAGGATATAGCCACCGTATAATTGGATATTGGAAATACTCTAACCCTGGTCACGTCCAATTACATTTTGTTTTATTAATCGGTCTTGCATATTTTTTTAAAGAATATGATGTCCTGAGATATTTTAATTGTAAATTTTAAATTTTAAATTAACTATCTTCCAGTAAAATTTGCCTATTTTTTATGCTGCACCAGCCGACAATCGACAAGACTATAATATTACTACTTTAAACTTTAGTAGTAAATATAGGGTCTATGATAAGTATAATCGCATATTACAGGTCATTGTAAAGAAAAAAAGTAGGAATGAACTAATGAGTAACCAAATAACAAATGGGCCATGAAGTTAACCAGTTAGATACTTGTAGATTGATAAATGAAAAATAATGATTGGTTAATCAAAATAATTGAAGTTTATGCAATCTAGAATTCAAAGAGCAATAAACCTTAACCTGGCTTATCCTGTCAGTAGGCCTATTTGTATTTTATTTTCGGAGATTGAATAAACACATAAATCGCCAAGGTTAGATAAAACCAGTACAATAAAATTAGTACTATCAAACTATTACAATCAAATCTTATCATATAGAAAACCTAGTAATTAAGCGATCTTCCTTTAGGGTAAGCTAGTACATGATAGACACTAAACTCTTACATTACATTAACTAATTACATTACAGGAAAAGACCTATGCCAGTCGTGATTGGAACTGTGTCGGGTGCCATTATGTAAATTTTAGATGGAGGGGAGCTTGTAAGAAATGCAATGACCCCAGCCCTAACCTTAAGCCCCATGACTGGATATGTGGCAGGTATAAATATATATTGGGCAAAATAAAGGGGTGTTTATTGGTATGTTAAAATTTTATATATTTAAAAATAAATAAAGCGCCAATGGTTGGTTACCCGTACTAATTGCATCAATTGCCATTTAATTAGTTAATTAATTACCTGCTTCTTATAATTCCTGCTGTCAATTATTACCAGACTACTAATTACATACATTAGCAATTAATTAATTAACCCTATTCAATTAGATGTCAAGCTCATAACTATGCAAGGACTCCTAACTGCTTCAAGTGTACAAAACCCAAAGAAATAACTGACAAGGTAGGGCATGTTGATTAGACCTTGCTGTATATTTATTTGATTTCTGTCTATTTCTTTTTAAACCTTCATGAACTATATATATTCAGTCGTTTCATCTGTTTACATTTTAATATTATAATTTAACATTATAACTACCTGCTTGGGTTGGAAGAGGCAGTCTAATTTTTTATGTCATGTTTTACAAGAGAAATAGGAAAGATAGATTATTGGCTAGGATAAATATGATTTTACATTTGAACTGACCAATTACCCAGAACCATTATATTGCAATGCTGTATTTTTTCTGGCTAATAAGTCTAATTGTAAAATTTCCATCAAATTGCATGCATTTAGTGGTAAAGCATACATGAGACGTCTATTGATTGGAGGATATTAAAACTTAAGGCCAATAAGGAAGATAATATAAAATACACTTTGATTGACCATCGTGTTTTCATCCAATATAATATTGTTTTTAATTTATATGATGTTTAATAAAGGGGTTATTAGACAATAAATGAGTATATATGGGATGATTAAGTTAATTCGGGTAATAACATAGGGTAATCAAAGTAATAGTTTATGCATTTAAGGTATATCCTCTCTCGCCTATCAGTAAAGGATAACCTATATATGATGTAGTTAGGCTATATATAATGTAATTAACCTATTCATGGTATACTTAATCTATATGTGGTGTAATTCACTTATTCGTGGTGCAATTAAACTATATAATGTAATTAACCTCTTTATGGCGCAATTAACCTACATAGGGTATATTTAAAGTCCTTAATGTCTAATATATAAAATAAAAAGAGCAAAACAGAACGAGTTAAATAAATGTGCTATTGAGTATCCAATTAGATCTGTCCAGTCAGGGGGCCTTATATTGATATTCCAATCAATTTCCAGGGGAGTGGTGCAGTGGAACAGGATTGGATATGCCCAAAGTGTAGCTACACCAATGCACCCGCCAATCAAAACTGTGTAGGGTGTAATCCGATTGACAAGATGCCAGGTGATTGGATCTGCCCAAAGTAAGACCAACAATCTTCGGTTTATATTTATTTGTTTAATATTTATGAGTTATTGTAATGTTTACTAGTGTACGGCAATATATTATATTATATTTTATTATATTATGATGTGGTATGTTATATTATGTTACACTGTATTTTATAATATCATACATATTATATCCTATTATATCATGTTATAGCCTATTATAGCCTATTGCAACCTACTATATTATATTCTATTGTATCATATCATACCACATTATATTATGCCATATTCGTATATGCCACATTATACTATATTATACTATACCATACTAAGCACTACTAGCAATTTATCCTACTATATTATTTGTACATTAGTTGTACCTTATTGGCATCAATTACCAGTAATAATTAATTAGTAGTCAAATAAATGTATCTTATTGGACAATCACCCCACCATCAAGGAGCATACTAATCGGCAATAAACCATAATTGATAGCTGTATATTCATATATTTCTATTACCATTTTATTAACAGGTTACCGGTATGTGGTCCAGTATGTAGTATGTCTATGTATAGCTCTAATAGGGTTTATGTTATCTTTTATTCCTTTCCTTTATAGTAATTCCCCTCTGCTTTCTTTTCCATTTTCAAATTATTTCCGATGACACAGAGCTATTTCTCTCCTATCTTCCTACATATTTACAGCAATGGGGTTTCATTTATACCCCAACTAATTGTGTTATTTTTATTTTTATTTTTTTCTAATCTAATTATAACCATTCTTTATTTAGCTTCTCCAGTCTCCTATTCTTCCATATTTCTCTGCCAATCCAACCCACGATATAATTTACTATTAAACCTATCCATATAGATAGCACGATTTAATGATGCATTTAACTTTAATCAATCATATAATAGTTGATCCCTATATAATATAGCCCATTCATATTATTGGTTATTCCTTTGCTCTTATATAATTTAACCCAATCATATTACTGATTTCCCTCTCAATCAGGTGTAATCTTGTCAACTTTCAACGTCGTACCACCTGCTTCAAGTGTTATACCTCTAAGTTATTAACCACTAATTCCTGGGCATGTTCAAAGTATGTCATACGCCCTTAAAAAGCTATTTACATGTGTGCTTATTGGCTGTGTGTCATTTGCAATGCTAAATAGACAGCCATTTGTTTTTTTATTATAATCTGTAATGCTTATTATTAATTAATTAATTAATTATGATAGAGATGGTCTGTGTAGTTAGGATGGTGGGTATTACTAAAGGGCACATGTACTGTTTGTTATATTGTTTGATTATGATCAATTACGATATAAGCTAAGTATTACTGTCTTTTGGATAAACACTGTTTAGAGGTTTAATATATTACTATATTGTCATATATATAAAATAAATTATTATTTAATGTATTGTGATTGGTATTATATAATTATTATCCTGTCCAATAAATTAGCCCTTCCTCTATTTTGGAATACATATGTTTATTTGCTCTAATCGTTTATGCCAAATATAAATCTATGACATATCTATATGAAAGATAGCTTACACAGACATGTACATACATACACACAACATACATATGTATATATATTACACACGGACATATATACACATTGAGACACAAGCATACACATATACACAAATACACATATACATCTACATATATCCTCCTATATCTATAACTATCCAGGTGTGGGGCCCATAATATTTCTAAGAATACAGTGTGCTTTGAGTGCTCCGCTAAGAAATCATCTGAATCACCATCCGCCACTTCTTGATTAAATATTTTTAAAGTTAAAAATTTAAATATAGCCGTAGTACACGGGTAAATACTGACTAGGGTTAGATTAAATTTTGTCTTGACTGCACACTTATAGCATATTAAATATATTTTTTTGGTTGGTTTTATAATTACTATGTTCAAATTGGTATAGTTATCTTATATGTTCTTCCCTATAACTAGTATAAATTAATAGCTAATAGGGTTTGCAATGTGGATTATAACTCATAACCAGCATTTTCTGATGGTCAAGGAATCATTAATGCTATTTATTTTAAAATATTTTTAATTTCTAACAACAAACATTAACTAGAGATCTTTGCTCCTAGAAATTAAATATGGCTAATTTATCAGGATTAATTGATTGGTTCTTTTTAATAAATTAATATTTATATGGAATGGCGTGGTATGATATAATATGACATGGCATGATATAGCATGATATAACATGATATAGCATGATATAATATGGTTTGGTATGGTATAATATGGTATGATATGATATGATATACTGTAGTAAAAGTAGGTGACTGTAACCGTTTTAAAAGGGTCTGTGATATCTAATAACTAAAACAAGAAGTATAGATTAGTAAAAGGACTAGT